>PQXN01000056.1:0-159763 GCA_004786275.1 Botryotinia convoluta | reverse complement strand
TCCTTATATATTCTAATCCAATTTCTAAATATAGATCTATATGGCCTATATGGCCTATATGGCCTATGTGGCTTATATGGCCTGTATTGGTCACCTGGTTTAATTCTAGGTTTAGTGGCGGAGTAGGTCTAATGGCCTGATCCTGATTTCAATTTAGTTGCCTAGTATACCTATTATAGAATTTCACATCTATCACCTTCCACTTCTCAACCGCCTCTTCCTGGAGAGGACTTAGTTTTGAATCTGGATTGATATGTTTCCAGACGGCGCCTACAAGACTTGCAGGTCGATGCTTAAACACCTTTAGGCGATTTAAACTCAAAGTTCGACGAAAAAATAGTCTTCCCGAGAGATAGCCCCGCCGGGGGTTTGCTTTTCGAACGATCAAAGAATGTGGGAAATAATTCTCATCTCTGCCTTGGGCGAATTGCTCTATTGCAGATCGACTTTCACGAAGTAATTCGGAGTCACATCCTGTCACATGTGTTGGTCTGCCGGTTCCTTTTGATATCTTCGAAGGTATTTGACCCATCGTGCGAGTTTTTCCGATGAAGTCTGGAGGAATGTCAATATTTGAAAAGTTGTATGAGGTTTTCCAATATCATGGAATCAAGAAAATCGTCTCCAATCAGTACGCGTGTTGATAAATATAGTAAATGCCACCACTGAAAATGGGTGTCTTGAACATTGACAACCGTAGTATCCGTAGGAATAAACCAATTCAAGATGACACAATTCTCAATCCCTACCGTAGTTGACGAAAGGCATAGGAGGTACAGCATCTCATGATTTCAACACTACTTAAATTTGGGAATCCAGTGGAAGAACAAGATCATATGCTCCCATGAAATACGAAGCTGTATACTTAGGTATATTCCATGCTAGGACTGACCGTAGAGTAAAATTCAATTCAATAAAAAAGCGAACAAAATCAAAGAAAGTCAATTGATAAGTGGACTTCAAAACTCTCAAAAAAAGATTGAGTGAAAATGTAGCCAATTCTGAGAACTACTCGAATTCATGTTCTCAGTAACCTCAAAAACCTGTCTTCTCTACCAGTACGAAGGAATGTCGTTATATCTTTAAGAGAGTAAGATCAAATTTTATGGTGATATCTTCTCTGTTAACTATCAGAATAGAAGACCAATCTTTTATACTCCCCAACATGGCCAAATTTTGAAAGAAATGACAATCATAAACATGGCTAGCACTGCGACCTACATACCTTCAGGGGATAGTATAGAGATCAGAAGTCTTTCTGTGGCACCTTCGATATCTTATCACTGATCATTATTCTTGACACGGGTCTCGTGGGCTAAGCTTGATAAATCCATATATGTGTTTGCTTCGAACTGCTTTTAATCTTGGCATCATTCGTACTAGTCTTGTTCCATATGACTACCAGGATCGTCATCAGACCTGGGAGCAAGTATTACGATGAGTGTATGCGTTAGACCCATGTACTCATTTTTTTCGCAATGGTCAAAAAAGATTTTGAACCACATTCCCGAAAAGGCGAGAGCCCAAGATTTAAAACTTTTGTCATTGAATTTGTCTATAAATTTCAAGAGCCAGAATAACGCATACTTCTATAGTTTTATAAAGGATCTAATATCTTGACATCGTAAGAACTTTTATGGGAATTAGCTTGAAGGAGCTGCGAGGTTTCCTCTAACGCCCCCCTTCTCTCCGACTTCGCGTGCAGTGACAGTAACTGACAAATCCTTGCTAATGTTGATCATGACTTCGACCTTGCTACCCTTCTTGACACCTCTGACTGCGGCCTCTGCGAGAACATTTCCGACCTTCCAGATTTTCTCACGTTGCTCCTCTTCTTCCTCTTCGCTATCATCATCCTCAGAATCATCAGAGTTTGCGTCCTCAACCTTGGCGCCAGTGGATTTAGGTTTTGGCTCTGGCTTAGTGACCTTGATGTGAGATCCACCCTCGACAATCTTGACTAAAACATCACCACCTTCTTTAGGAGCAGCAATTTCGACAGTTCGGCGGGCTGGGACGGCAGTTTCGGCAGCAACAATTGGTGTAAAAACACCCTTGTCAGTCTCTCCTGAGATGGAAAGAACTCCAATGGCGTTTGTGAGGTGCTGAACGGTAGTGACGGCAGCGTGAGTAGATTGCTCGATATCTTGAGCATCAAATTCTTGAATGAGAGATGCTTGAAGAGCAGCTCCACGGGCTTGCAATTCAGATGGGTTGATTGCGGTAGGGCTGGTGGATGGAGCAAGAACTGTGGCATTTGGGTAGATATATTGGACGTTGGATGCGATTTTTGGGGTGTGCGATGTACCACCAGAAAGGATGACCTCGTCAATTTCCAAAGCATCCAATCCAGCCTTCTTTACAACACCCTCAATCAATCTGTTGAATCCTTCAAAGACCTTGCGTCCGATGGTCTCATATCTAAGTCTGTTAATGGTGGAAGAGAAATCAATGCCCTCAGCTAAACTCTCAACACTGAAGTTGGAGTTTTGTCCGATACTAAGTGCTTTCTTGGTAGCTTCGGCTTCTGCCTTGAGTTTTGCGAAACTGCGTTGGTTTTCACGGGGGTCGATAGAGTTCCACTTGATGAACTCTTTGGAAAAGTGATCCATGAGGACCTGGTCCAAGTGAACACCAGCGAATTCATAATCGTGGGCAGTGGCCAAAATAGTATACATGCCACCTCTTGATGCGATAACTGCGACATCTGAGCGGGTTCCTCCGAGGTCTGCAACAATAACATTCTTATCCGCAACCTTGGCCTCTGGCCTTGCGTCATATGCCAACAAAGCAGCAACAGGCTCATTAATGAGTTGTAAAACCTCAACACCTGCATCGTTTGCTGCCTTTGTCAAAGCTGCCTTCTGGTTGTCGGAAAAATTTGTTGGGATTGTGATGACAGCCGAGTTAATTTGTTTTCCGGTGTAATCTGATGCGGATTGTGCGAGACGACAGATAACTCGAGTTGCTACCTCAGAGACAGAGACAGTTGATGGTTCACCCTCCTCTTTATCTTGAATTTTGAATGCGATTGTGCCTTCGTGATCCAAAGGGTGTGCAGAAGCATGGCTGTGTGTAGGGTCTATCGACTTGAAGCTATGCGGGGTGCGGGGCAAAATGTTAGTCGACTTTCTCTTGGAATACTCCTAGGGTCCAAAGGGGCATTTATGATATAGACGTACTCTTGTCCAAGGAAATCTCTGAAATAAGCAACAGTGTTTGTGCTGTTTCTAATAAGTTGTTGCTTGGCCTGTTGACCATAATATTCGTCTCCGTGGATATACGACAAAATGGTAGGAATTTGACGATCTGTGGTCGAAATCAATCAGTTTGCCTCCCCATCCTGTTCGTATCATTGCTGAGTGCGTCTTGGTCACTTACCTCCATCCTCGTTGGCAATAACTTCAGCTTTATCCTCAACAGTTGTGTAGGCGATTGAGCTGTTGGAGTTTCCGAAAGAGATACCAATGGCATTTCTCTCACCAGCAGTGCCGTTTGATGCGGGGGCTTCAGCTGCCATTTTTAGATTTATTAAGGATTATAGGAGAGAAACAAAAAGTTGATGAATAAAGTAGAAAAAGACTTTGACTCAAAATCAAAGGTTGTTATAGTTCTGTGTAAATAATCAATGTAATCAAAACCATCCAGAACTTTTTTACTTTTTCAAAATCGCATCGAGAATTTCACTAGCGCCACATCTTAGCCCCCCACATTTTGTAGGCGCAAACGCAAGGCTGAGAAATCTGAACTTTTTGTCTATTGGAGCGAATGTTGAACATACTCAAATAATATAACTTAATCAATACACAAACAAACTTAAGAATATTCACGACGACAACTACATTTTGAGATATCCTTCTGCCAAAGAAAATTGCGCCCAGCTAATCGTTTGTTCACCATACCATAATGTCGACAGAAACATTCGTCCTTCCCGGCGATCATATTGCTTCAGACTTATTACCTTCTCACCCAAGTTTACCATTGAAGCTCGGCCCTGGGTTAAGACATATTCCTCCAAATACAATTACTTCAACTGTAGCAGGTCAACTACGAACAGATTCGAGAAAGAATGCAGTGTGGGTTGAATTTAATGCTGGTCGAGTAAGAGATAAAATCACAAACTTCTTATTCTTCGGCGCAGCTAACCTTTCCCTTAGTACATTCCAACAGTAGGAGATCTCGTAATTGCTTCCATTAAAAAATCAGCAGGAGACGTCTTTTATGCAAACCTTAGCGACTTTACATCGGATGCCAGTCTACCAGTTCTCTCCTTCGAAGGAGCTACGAAGAAAACCAGACCGCAGCTTGAAAAGGGCGCACTAGTATATGCACGAGTTACTCTTGCAAACAAACATATGGATCCTGAATTAGAATGTGTATCAGCATCAACGGGCAAATCAGAAGGTTTGGGACCATTGGAGGGAGGGATGCTTTTCGATATATCTCTCAGAATGGCAAGACGAATGATGATGGCTCGCCCAGCTGATCAAGGTGGTTTGACGATACTTGAGGAATTGGGAGAGGCTGGTGTTTCGTTTGAGATTGCCGTGGGAAGGAATGGAAAAGTTTGGGTGGATAGTAAGACAGTAAAGACTACATTGGCGATAGGAAAGGCCTTGAAAGAAACGGACGAAAAGGGTCTGTCACCGGAAGGTCAAAAGAAACTAGCTAAAAAGCTGGGACGCGAGGCTTGAAATACGATACCCTAGAATAGAATAATTACGCCATTGGAGAAGCTTTGCAAGAGGCTGAAGCAAAAGAGACGACCCCGTACCAACATTCCTCTCATATCAGCCCTTACAGGATATGATACACGATCCCAATCCCTTCCCTCAATCCCTCACTCCCGCCACTCAAACTACAATAATCCTTCACAAGCTTCGATTGGGCTTCTCTATAGCAGTACGCATGGAGTTTACAGATGCTTCCAAGCGTGTATTCTCTAGAACTATAGGCAATTCATATCGATAATCAATCGCAATGCATTCCAGTTGTCCCGACTTTCTCACCGAGTTTCCGATTGATCAGCATGCAGTGACATGATGAAACTGGGAGGCAAGCTAGGAAGTCTATATAATGATGATGTACACCATGCAAATTGTCTTCCCTTATGCACTCAGAATATTCATCATGTTTGGCTTTACTACTACAATCACATTGGCTATTCTCTGCCTAGCCAAACCATCACTTTCGAGACCTGTCCCTAGAAATGAGAAAGGAGAACTTAGTAAGATCTCGTCCTACCCATCTAGTGATCAGAATACTAATGCTTCACTAGTTGATATCAATATTCAACTCATACCGGGACTAGACATAGGAGTAAATGTTGGTTGTGGTGATAATATTGTGGATGTGAACCTCAACTCCATGCACCTGCCCTTAATTCCTTGTACCAACACCCAGAAATCGATTTCAACAACGGGTGTGACGTTGCCATTGATAGGCAGAAATATGAAAAGCAAACCCGTGGACTTGCCAACTTTGCCAAATTCTACTGGGCGTGTAAAGGCCATAGATTCGTCTATCCGAAGTTTGCCCAGTACCTCAGAGTCAACATCAATTAGCATATCAGAATTCATCGGTCCTATAACAGCTATAGATTCGTTAATTCCTAAGTCTTCAATCGTCAGCACATCTACCTCTATCAAGATCGACTCAAGACCGCTCCACACACATCATCGTACATTGGCAGCCAATCCCCCACCTACCATATTTATAGAACCTATTCCTACCTCGACGAATCCACCCAAGATAAAACATACTCATCACCGGCTAACGAAAACTTCCAAGGCCATACAGTATACATCTGTACATCCTCATCCCTTACCAGCTCAGACCCTAATCAAGAGATTGGGAACAACGACAAAGTCATTGACAATCGACTCGCACACAGCTAAATCAATATCCACCTGGATCTCACCTCCGCAAACGAGATTTACCATAATACCAGTCAACTCTATATCGGGAGAAAAGACTACCTTGGTGACAAAGGCCTCAGGAAGCTCATCGATAAGGAGAGCTACTTGGCATCCGCCCGCGGAGACTTTATATCCTCCTCTGGTTGAGCGTGAAGCACCAAATAAAGGTTGGAAGAGAACAACTAGGTGGCATCCATCGGCTGAGAGTTCGTATCCTCCCGTAGTTGATCGCGGATTTCCAAACAAGGACTGGTAAATTGACGGATAATCATTACATGGGTTTTATGTCCTGGCGTCCCTGTCTAATTTATGCCAAGTGTTTGCCATTGCTACTTTCCCTATTGTGCATGCTGTTTGTCGAGCCTGGTAGCTGCGGTCAACAATTCTAGATAGTCGATTGCTATTATACAAAAGCTATAGGTAACGACCAGGAGCCGCTGTGGTGTCATTAGAAATGAATTAGTTCTTCCTTGCAAGTTTGCATCATAAATCTATATGTCAAACAATCATCTGTCATCAAAGCAATCTTTTGTATTCAGTACTGTTTAATAATTTCGAATCTTGAAAAAACCTCTGTATGTAGTCCTTCATACACGAACATCAGTGCTACATGTGTAGCAATGTTCCTTGCAACTGTTCATTAATCATTACTCCCCTTCCCTAACCCCTCTCGTCCATTCGTCACTTAATAACCATGCTCGATCGATATACCAAACCCAATTTTATACAAAAAGCCAACTTTGACAACACCCAAGTTCCGCTCACAGCAATAATTTGATCCTAGCCTAGCCCATTACAACCATCCATATGTCATCTCCTCCTCATCATCATCAAGTCGATTCATTTCTTCGTTATCTGCCACCGGCCAGTCCTGGAAATTTTCTTTGAGGCCTTGATCTTGGTTATCACACATCGTCAATCCCTCGAAAATCTCTTCCATCATTTCCCGTCCATTCTGGTTCCCCTCCTCGATGATCTCTTCCGATTGGTGACCTATCATAGAAACGAGTTCGTCGTCATAATAATTTCCCCCATGGCCATTGATAAAGTTGAATAGATTGATGAATCCTTGCTCCATACACCAGCGGTCGATTTCCCGATTGTGTCTAACACCATCTGCGATGTTTGACACGGAAGGATTCGCAGTGGCTTGTTCTTCATCAAACTCGGCCGGGTTGGTATATCGTGGAAATTCCGCCTCATCTCCAAGTCCTTTACTGATGAGTGATTCTCGTGTGGCTCTTTGCTCGTTTTCGTATTCTGCATCATCTTCCGCAGCTACCTCTTCAGTATCCCCCTCAGCCTCAGCACGATTTTGTTCCGCTGGAAGCCTAATTGACTTCTTGATTATATCCCCGACCTTTTTCACATCGTCGTCGTTCCCGAAATCCAAAGTATGATAGTCCATATATTCTTCAAGGCAAGACCATCCGCGCTTCATGAGCCACTCATAGATCCCTTCGTCTTCGTTCCGAACTCTGTAAACATTTTCGAGTTTTTCTTGCTCGCGAACTTCGATATAGCGTTTTAGATTGCTATCCCTCGATCTTTCTGGGTCTTCGTCTTCATCGTAGTCCTCCCAGTCGCTGTCGTCGGTCATTAGATCGAGAATTTCGTCTCTTTCTTGGCTATTATCTCGGTCATTCTCTTTGACACCGTCTTCATCACAATTCTTCTCCTCCATACCCTCATCCATATCCTCTTCATCCATATACTCCTTACTTGCTAACGCATCGCAAAGAAGCCTCTCGAATTCCGCGTCCAGTTTCTCATCCATGTCATTGTCCTCCAATTCCTCCAACTCCTCGTCCTTGTCCTCCTCGGCTCCCCAGTCTTGCAGCTCCTTATCTGCGAACGGGTCGCTGCTTCTATAATTGCACAAGACTCCTTCGGCTTTCATGTAATCTGCTACACTTGTTGGATCATATTTATGTGTAACCATGAAGTCTTTGAAAGTTGGCCAACCTCTTATGTTAAGCCATTCGAGCCGAGAGAGTCTGTAGCTTGGTCTGTTCATTGTTGCTAGAGAATCTGGAAGAAATTTGATGTCTTTAGTTGTGCTGAGATGTCGTTATCTTCGAATTGAGTTTTAGAGAGTAGCAAATACTTTAGAAATTGATAGACTGTACATTGACTCTAGATAACCAAAACATGACTCCACAAGCTCTAGCAACATGGAAGAAAACTAGCTATCTAACTCGAAAAGGTTTTCAAGGTGAAATTCGCAACATCGGCTTCGGGTAGTGCCGTCAGGCCATTGACCACAAATGGACTGGCAATAAAATTACAAGATCATTAAGCTCACAAGGTGAACTACAGCTATCCTAATGACTAGTTACCATTTGGATCTTGTAAAATATCATTTGAATGGCTTAGATTCACTGTCTTTTTAATCCATCGAGTGATTCCATTTTCAAGAGGGCAAGTAACGAACAAGTACCTTGTGAGAGCATAAGACAAGGTGTTCCCACATGTATTGTTAGTCGCTTAGAGCTTCTCTAAGCTATGAGGAATGAAACAATTTTGCTCAAACCTTTTTCATTTGATTTGTGTAGTCTAATCTATAATATAGGACATGATTCAGATGGTCCAATTCTATTCTGTGTTAAAGCACAAGGTATATTCAAGGAAAGCTGTGTAAGTGAAACAAGATGAAATAGGTAAAGTGAATAGGCACAGAAGGTATATTTACATTCATCATTTGTTATTCTTGAATTTTCATACTCTATTGTGTATCAATCATCTGAAAAGGTACTAAAAATTCTCCAACACTCAAGTAGTTTTAGGTGGAGTAAAACAAGGCATAAAATCATTTCAATAATTCAAAATTCACAAATATTGCAAGAAGTTTGAATAATTATTGATGTCTTCATTTATCAAACTCATACCCAGCAAGAACCTAGGCATGCTTTCTGTCTGTCTCCATGAGAATTAACCCTCCAACATTCCTCCTGCATCTCTGTTCTCTGCTTTCCTTCGACACACTTGACAATCTCATCCAATACTGCTGTGCTGGGAGTTGGTCTTTAAGCTAACGAATGAATACGCTGTATAACAGCTCATAAGGTTTTGATTGAATAGTGGCGTTTAAGGATGTTCGATCAAAAAGCCCTCATGTTTAATAAAACATTTCTCAGCATGATACAATATCACCGGGATCTTTGTATGCATCACTTAAAATAGCTTCGCACTCTGCGACGTCGCCAAAATCTTGAGAGCCCATCCTATCACAATCATATTGGCTGTCATTCTCAGTCTGAATCTCAGATCTCCCATTCCCACATGCCACATCCTCAACAGATTGCAAACCCATAGCAGATAAACTCTTCCCGCAAACAAAATTAATGTCGCTATCACTCTTTCCGCGGAGACCATAAAGTAGACGCAGGCCATTCGAACACAAAGGCATAATATACATCCAAAAACAAATGCGAGAATTTGCGCAAGAAATTTTTGGAGATGTGGCTCGGTTATCGTTAGGACCAGAGAGCAAGAAGCCAGGATGATGTTTAAGCGGGGAGTTTGGTTTTCATGAATTTCACGACGATAGTTCCGGTTGCAACGCTCGAGGATGAGTTCTCGTGCGTATCGGGTCATAGCTAGGCCGAGATATGTTCGCTGCATCGTGTGGAGCCAGTTTTGTTCCTCTCGAATTGCGTGAAGTCGAGCTCGTCTATTTCGCAGTTGCTGTTGCAAGTTAGGCATTTTGGTAGTTGCGTTCTACTGTTTTTGGGAATTCTTTCTGTAAAGAAGTTTGATTGATGCGAGTCTTTGAATCACTTGGGTATATGGAATAGATAGAATAGATATTTATTCTTGTTGAGCTGGCTGTGGTATATTTACATATGCTAGAAGCTCTCAAGTAGAAATTAGCACACTTGATCTGGTACGGCTGGCTGAATCATGTCTTGGCCGTACGTGGAGTTCATCCAGAAACGCAAGCTGAGAAACGGTCTACGGTGCCAGTTCTCATCGCCGTATTATATGACACGTAATACTGTATCGATTGTGCTTTCAAACTTTGAGTCTTATATCACATAGCGGCGAGTTGTAAGAGGCTTCTTATGTACAATTTTCAGTGGTCGTATGTTGAAGGGGCTCAAGGATGATAACATCGGTCAAGTCATGCATTGAAACAGTCCAACATTCCATGGCGATTTGAGATTGACACTTCCGATCCGATTCTCGAAAGTAGTTTGTATGTAGAAATGAAGATTGATATCCATAGTAATATGTGATCATCACTAGGCATGATCTGCCAAAGAGAAGTCGTTTCCATCGTCATTTACTCTTCATCCCACCTTGTCCATAACCAAATATCTTCACTTCTCAAAAAACCCCTATTTTTTCTTATCAATTATAACATCGGAGTATCAAGCTCTATTGCCAAGTATCCCAAACCCACACCCATAAACATGGTTGTCAAAGCAAAAACCAACTTATCCCTTCTACTAAGTCCCTCCGACCATACAAAATACGTGCACCAATCGATACTCAAGTAAAGCCACATTCTACCCCCAGCTTGAATCAGAATTCTAAGACAAGCCTCCTCGGGAATACCGCAGCTGCAAACAATAATTAAGGCTATGTGTGATAGTATGTAGATCGAGATGATGAATAAGATAAACTTGACTTTTCTCATGTTGAACTGGAAGAATAAAGAAAATCTTCTACAAGTAGTAATCAATTTGAACTTGATTGGGCCGAGATTGAAGACTCTTGATCGTGATTCGTCGACGAGGATATTGAACCCTTCGAAAGAGTAAGCTCGCTGCCATTTGTCTAGCCACTCTGTAAAGTCGACCGGCCGGCCGTTAATAGTATATCGCCGGGGTGGAAAAGGCAAATGGTCGATAGAGACAGCCATCAGGATGCTTTGTCGGATCAATATTGAGTTGCTTGAATATGTGTATCTTGGTGAAGTTTGATATTGGGTCGCTTGTTGGATGAAGCCTTTCGTTTATTCGAATCGATTATAAGGAAGCTTCTGTAAGATATTTGGTACCTGTCGATTATGTTAGTATGCAAGTCAATCAAACGTAATTGTTCGTGTCTACTAACCGTGTTGGTATGACTTGCTACTCGATGCGCGAGGTTGATTACGGAGATACAGTCAACTTTTTTCCCTGTGAATAGGTTTGTTTTTGGCACTCGATTTCCAATCTAACGTCGGACAATTAATTCATTACTGCAGTACAGAAATTTTCCTCGCGTAGCTTCCATCACTACATGACCGACTAAAATTCACTCGATGACAGAACTACTTGAAATTATGGTCTCCGAATTACAATTTATCAATCCAACATATTTGTAAACAACACGATCCCGCAGGAGGAACGATGACTTCCTCCGGAAGACCCTACAAGCAAAATGATCAGCCAGATGCGCGCCTCTTTTATTCACCCGATAAGCCCTCACTCCATTCACCATTCTCGATTCCCTTTGTCTTATGCACCCCGTCAAACTATCTATAGGCATCTTTCACGTCAAACTTTCTAAGTGTTAACGTTGTAAGATAGGTTCTAACTCATTCATCACCAGCCCATTCCCAATGCAATTGCTGGATTTAAATTCAAAAGGTCTCCAGACACATTTGGCCGGATATGATGAATGCCCTGGTCCTATCATCAAAAGTTCGGATATGAAGGAATCAGGGCCGGATCAATATTTTGGGCTCCGATGAATAGCTTGGTAGAGTATTCACATCAAGGTGCTATTCTCAGTTGAATATTTGCGACCACAAATGGCATGCACAAATAGAATTGATGGTGTAGATAAACTTTCTTAATTGGGTGATGATTAAAGTCTACAACTTGCAGGTGTGTCCTTCTGGTGTCAACACCAGTCTTCTGATTCACTTTCTACCAGTAAAACTACTAAGTATGTCCTAAATCATAGCCTCTCAAATGACTATATCCACACAACGTTCACAAATCAAGAATATTTGAACTCTTCAATCTTTTGCTGATCCTCCACTACCATAAGACGGGTATGACTACCTCACTAGTTAGTTGCCATTGTTATTCCTCAATTACTGTCAGTGAAACATACCCTCAAAGTTCCCATGAATTTAACTGGTTTCTTGTCATCGAGGATGACCTCACTTGAACTAGTGCTACCGCCTGCGGAAAGTTGCCTTCCATCTTGATTACCAGGTGCATCCGAACGGTTTCCAGCATCATGATTCGCGGCACTATTGGTTTGCGTCTGTTCGGAAGTGTTTGGAAAGCCAGTGGATCTTTCAGCATTAGATATTGCTTCCTCCTTCTCGTTGGCCGCTCTAATTGCCGCTAGGATAAGCTTGCCCTGTTCGTAATCGTCGTCATCTTCGATTTTTAATTGATAAGAAGCCATGAAATGATGCATCGACTCCCAGCCGTTCTTCTTGAGCCAAGCGGAATCAGTCAGTCGAGGTGCCTTAATTAAAGAACTCATGATTGCAGAACTGGTATCGTTCAGGAGAAGTCTTTCGAGATCCTGCAAAGAACTAAGGTTGATCTGTTTGTGGAGTTTTGTTTTTAAGGTGGATCGTGTTTTCAGAAAGAAAGCATTCGGGGTAGCGATCTTATAGATACGAATCATGGCGAGAAATCGAGAAGCTTAGTGCGGGGTAGTCACTTTTCTCATCTACAGTAGCACCGCCTGAACTATTGTTTTCTATAGGAGTGAATGGAAGTTAGTACTGCAGCTTACAGTGAATCCTTAGATTGCCGAGCTTATTTTGTATGATCTATTGACTAGCAATTCATAACTATCTCAACAGATAAAATTATTAATCGTCTCTTTCCCTTTATCTTATTCTAATTCTAAAGTAGTTTCGAAGATGTTGCTTGTAAATTCCCTGTGATGGCCCTTGCATATTTGAACCCAAACACATCTCAGAGAGTTTTCAAATGTGCTCTTCCCCTCGTGGGAGAACCAAAAGATGATTGTGTGTTGTTTTCAAGTGGACCGACTAATTCTGAGGACTGATTTCCAACTTCCGACCATTAGCCATTCTTGACCAGACGGATTGTAAGAATATAATCTTTGGATTTGAGCTTTGCAAAGTAAGAGGAACTTTACACCTTGTTCTGCTCCAAAATGCTCAGGTGCAACTTTCAGGATCGTACTCGAAGCAGTCCCTGACATAATATCGTGGTGCCATTGTTCTTTTGATATTCCAGAATCATTGGGAGCCTCGGAGACTTTCGCCCTAAACTAGTATTCTGGAACTCTTGTGTTCATCTATGATATTCGAGTATAGTGATCGAAATTGGGTTGTGGCTGTGATGGCATGTAGTCTGCTCAGCCGCTGTCTAATAATGTGGTCGTCGTGCTGTCCATTTGATACCTTTTGCGTGAGAGCTTTATAGTCATTATTCAATATTAGAATAAGGAGCGTGGAATATATTTATATGATGCTCTTTGATGAAAAGCTTCAGAATTGTTGAACGCAAACATTAATATTTGAAGTTGTGACATGAAAGGGGAAGGTACGATTTAGCCGAAGGAACGTATCGCTATGCGGAGTCCTTTCAGAAGCTCTTGCTCAAATTTTCAGCAATAAAACTCTCTTTTATAAGATCTAGTTCATTTATAGCATGATTTTGGGTGCCAAATTTGCGCAAGAGGGTTTATTTTCAGATCTTTGTGTCCCATTTCTTTCCAGACCATTCCCCAGGTCCTCGCGTTGCGCGAGAAATACTTCGTGTATGTCCTCGGAGATCCGGTATGGAGACTTGAGCCACAATACACTACATGAAAGCCTGAGTGGACTTAGAACCCTAAATTACTGAGATGACGGAGCTTGAATCTTGAGAACAAGGCTGAAAAAAGCGTTCCTGAACTTTTCCAGGAATATGGATTTCAAGCCAACCAGTCAGATAACATGAGGACTTCTAGCAAAATCCCCATCGTATTGCTCCTCGAATCCTGTTTATTGTCACCATTAATGTCAGTGAGAAGCCCACAAGTACTCTGTAATCGATACACTGGCTACTATAGTAGTCGAGACCAGTAGAAGCAATCAAACAATTCTGCAGCTTTCAATTCATCGTTATCTATCAATTGAGTGATATTGGGTGTCGAAGCTAGAATGTAATGACATGCTATCCATATTGTTAGTCATCGAATTTATCTCCTATCAAACTTCGCAAGGTACTCATCCGACATTTAAGATGGTCAAAAATCGTCATCTAATATGTTGAATGTCGCCATCTAAGACTTTTGAAAAAGAAAAAAAAACTTATCTGGGTGGTGAAATGGTTGGGGGCGGGAAAGTATGAGAAAATGCACAAAAAAGGATACACTTTGTTATCGATCGAGGTATATCTATCATGACCACTGTTTCACAACATTGACAAATAGTGATAAAGATGCAGGAAAGTGAAAGAAGCGATAAGGTTAAGGTTCTAGAAAAGTGAAATTATTCCCACTTGTGGGTTACTCTTACCTCAACCTTAATTCAAACTTTATTTAGTTTCGTTACTAATTGATGAGATCATTTTCTTGCTTAACATAGAACTATTTGCATTAACTTAAATTTATACAGTGCCATTTTGAGTAAAAATTATTCATAAAAGATTGCTTTAAAATGTCGAAGAAATATGAATAAAGAGCGCTTGTACTCGCATCCATACTCTAACTAATTTTTGCAGTACTTACTATTATAGAGTGAAAAGAGATGGCTCCAATGAATAGATACAGCACGGATGAAAACTGTAAAGGGAGGAGAAAAACTTTAAGTAAGAGGGGATATCGAACGAAAGAGGGCTGTCAAGGACAATCGAACATCTGTAGTGTAGATTTGCAATGGAGATGGCTATGGAATGCCCTCAGCGTCTGTCGCTTATTCGTTACTCGAATTACATAGGATCTGTTCTTCGGTCGCTTTGATCGCATTCATGCGGTAACGAATTCTCATCACACGACTTCACATACGTACATCAATGATGTTGCCGTATCGAACTTTATCTTCCTTATATATATATCTCTTTCTACGAGCTGACCCCCTTTCTTTCTACACACAACTTTCCATGCACATGAATATCAACACAAGCTAGGTACCCGAACACCAACATTCACCTTATACAGAATATTAATTCTCACAATTACCACACTATCAAGCGACAAACTTTTCATGAAACCACCACAGCCTGATACTATTTCATAGGCTCCAAAGTTTATCAGCGAATCCAACTTACATTGAGTTTCCTCATCAAGCCTCAACCAACATAAAATACTTAAACACTTCATTCAATAATGTGTATCAGCTTCGCCTCTCCTTCTCCAACCCACTCTCCTCTCGACTCTCTACGCCCCACCAATCCTACTCCTTACCATCCCCAAAACCTTCCATCATGTTTATCTCCTTTCTTTCGTCCCTCCAACCCAACTCCCTACCATCCACAAAACCTTCCCCAGGATCCCGAAGAGACACGATCCATCTGCCGCGTCCTCAAAGAAGCTGGATTTGTCAATATAGAGCAATTCTTGAATTCTCATGATTTGAGAGATGATGAGAAGAATCGCATGTTGAGGGCTTGGGAGTTCAATGAGGGAATAATAGAGGACTGCTTGGTTCAGAACGCGAAAGAGGAGATCTTGATGCAGAGAGAAAACGAGATTAATGGTGGGAGAGAGAAGGAAAATGAGGTCTTTGCCTCATTCGCTGGCATTAAGAAGAATGCCAAGACTGTGAAATCAAAGGTATTGGGCGAGAAAAGAAATTTCATCACTCATCAGGCACCCATACCCCAAAAACCAAATGAAGATATGAATAATAGCTCCGATGAATCTTATTTCTCTAATTGCTAACGGGGATGAACATTCACTGGAATAACAATCAAAGATGGAGCGGTACAGCAGACCGGTTAGGAGATTCTATTGCCGCCGGACGGAATGATATCTTGTCAAAGGAGGTTGACGAAAACATGATATAAAGCCTGAAGAGTTCAAAGCAGGCCACAACGATGCTACGCAGATACAATACCCGTGCCTGCAACAAAGACACAAAGAATTGCAATGAGTGTTGTACTTACACTTTCGAACGGTTCCGTTGCAAGGAGAAATGGTAATAGCGACGAGTTAATGAGATCATTGTTTTGCCTCACAGCTATCAGTTCATGGGATCGCTGATTACTCAGAAGTGGGGACATTAGTTGAGTGCATGGTATGCACGTGGTATGGTTTTAGTTAGTTCATGCATGGCTAGTGTTAGGGAATTGACCTCCAAGCGAATGTCATCCGCTGAATTGAAATGTCGATCGACTAAACTTTATTTTTCCTAGGATTGTGATGTGATTTGTGAAAAAATGCACATTAGTACTTCAACGTTTATAGCAACCTTTAAGCTTGCGGAGACTCTTGCGCTATTAGGTTAGTGTGATTCCCCGGGTTTCAATGTTCGGTAATTAACCTACCAAAGCATAAACTCCTCTTCTCAAGTTCTCATCCCCTACATCAATACACCGCGCGATTTTGAAATTCTCTCCATGTCCAAATCCATTAAATGGAGTATGAGCTGCAAAATGAGAAAGAGACACGATCCCAAGAAAACAATAGATTGAGCTTTTCAGGTAAGTTCAAGAGATTTCGAACAAACATGAGAGCTGTGGCTAGAGTGGTTACCAAGGAGACATTTTCTTAGTTCTATACTACCGACCCGTCAAAACGAGTGCTGGGATCACATCAATATCCCACGTGGAATCGAAATGCCCATCTGATAGTCCTCGCCATCTTGGTTGTAGAATCAATCATTTTCAAAGCCATCCTCGAAATCATCCTCGAACTCATCCTGATCATCGTAGACATCTCCATAACCATCATTATCTCCATCGCCAACATAGTCATAACCAAAGGCCTCGCCAAAATCATCATCATCTACCATTCCTCTATCAACATCAACATCGGCATTTCCACCCGATCCTTCTCCAGATAAAACCCTACCCATCTCCGTCCCCATCAAATCCTCCTCCTTCATCCTCTCAATCATTTCCTTTGCCTGGGCTAGATGTTCATCATTATGTAATTTCAGTCCATAAGAAAACATAAAATCGTTCATGCTGCGGAATCCGGCATCTCTGAGGACTCTGTAGATTGATTTGAGGGGCTTGGAGCTTGCTGAATCGGTTGGTTGATGGGCAGTTTTAGTAGATTGAGAAGAGGAAGAGGGTTGAATTTTGGCTGGGGTGTTCATTTGGACGCAGGTTTGGGATTTAAGGTGGGTGAGTTGTTTTGGCGTATTAATTTTTTGGGCGTATCGGAACTTTGTATTGGAAAGTATGTTGATGTTGATTGGTATTGTGGTTGTGGTTGTGGTTGTGTTGTGAAAAGTCTGTGGATGGTGGAATATCTACTCGCATTACAGAAAAAAAACGGTGTTAAAGCCATTTGGATAGAAGGGAAGAAAGGCGGGGTAAAAGATTCCATGTTGTTCCACTTGGGTTTTCCTTGCTAGCTAATGAATTGGAATAAGTGAAAAGGAAGAATTGAAGTGGAAGAAATGAATATTCAGTAGAATCCGACCTTCTACAACTTACGCGAGCTGGCTCCTGAGTTCCTTTGACCCTTGTATTATTGTCATGCATAATTCTTTGCAGTATCCAAAATAGTAGGTGATGAGCATATTCATATATAACTTGGCATCGTGAATACAAGATTATTCTTCTCACATCCCTCCCCTCATACAACCTATTCAGCTTCCAACTGCTCTCCAGAACTCCTCATCTTCTCGGACTCTCAAAATAATGAATACCATCCGTCAACGCTACCGTAATAATCTGCGTAACCTCCTGTCCATCCGCACTCTGATCCTCCGGAAGTCTCTGTAGCACATTATTTGTAAAGGCCTCATGTCCCGCCAACAACAAGCCTAGACCAGCCATAATAGCACCATCTAACCCTTGCTCCTTGAACAGTTGCTTTTTCCCCTTCAGGGTATTTACGGCATTAGGATTGTCGATTGCGAGAGTAACACTCACATGTTCAATGAGCGATTGTGCGTCTGATTCTATTATTGAAGGAGGTAGGAGAGCGGAGTCTGTGACACCTTGTAGAAGAGAAAGGTAGACGGCTGTGAGAGCCGAGAAGGGGAGCGGCGGGGAGAAGGTCACCGTTGTAAAGAGCGGTTTGGGAATTGAGAGCTCGGACATTGTTGTCGAGGGTTGTGATGTCGTTTTTGACTTGGGTGACAGTTGCGAGGGCTAATGCGGTCGAGGACCACAAGAGGAGGGCTTTGAGAGATACCATTTTGAGTTACAAGGAGGGGTATATGATGGATTGTGAAAATATATCAAGCTTTTGACATGGATGACTCAAAAAATAAAGTCAAAAAGATTGCAAGTACAAAGTCTAGGTGAGTAAAGAAGGCACGGCGAAGATAAACTTTCATAGAAAGTACTTATTGAGAGATCGCCCACTAGGGAGGGATCCTTCATCAATCGTCAATTATTCCCAACCTAGGGTTAACATCTTTCCAGATATAGTAACCTGCAACCAAGCCTTGGTGCTCGTCAATGGTGATTCGGATCATCAGGTCGTATCGATTCAATTGTGGATTGAAATATATTGAATATTATGAAACAACAGCTTATGAGAAACTGGCTTGAATCAAATTTTAGAATTGTTCTCGACTTTAGACCACCCCATGCGAACTGTCGAGTTCTAGACAGCTGCTCGATTGAAGACATAATTATATCACCAAACACGCTGTAGATAGAGCCTGCGGATGGTTGACAAACTTTTGAAATAGCTGACAACAAGGTACCAAACGATCTACAGCGGACTGCATTGAATAGCGTTGTGATGTGCAGCGCTATTTGATAGACACCGAAACTATTCACAACCCATTACCATGGGGTTAACCGAACCGCCTGGGCCATTCGGCACATGTGGCTGGCACGCGAGGCACGTGTCAAGGATGTGATAGCGATCAATCGTTCTGCAGAAGGGTTCGAGCAACGTTAAAGGAACAATGATCCTCACTCCATATATTTTGTACAGCTTGGAAGAGATAGAGGCCAGAATCTTTTTCATCGCGCAATCACCTGTTTGCTGTCTCTGCACGGTACCTGACCGAGGCATACGGGTACCTTACCCCGCGAAGTATACCTGATCCCCAGAACTTAGAATGTCGGGCTCATCCTCTAGCTTCCGAGCTTCTCCATATGCTTTGACATGTCGGCTGGGAACTTATGTGAATGATTAGATGCAGGCACTATTTCCGAGTTTGTACCTATAGTGCGCTTGAGGTTGAGTGTCCTATGCCGCTGTGTGAGTTTTTAGAAAGAGATACAGTATCCGTGTTATGGATAGCCTAGATTCCATCGTATAGTACGTCGAACAATGTTACTTATCGAGCTCAAATAGATGTAGATAGAAAAGACAATTTTTATGCTTGAAAATAGATGTGCACACAGCCAGAGACACGCACGCACACATGAGAGAGAACTCATCGCCGTTCTGCCGCTTTCAGCTTCCGGGCGGTGAGTCCAGATTTTTCGGATTTTTTTTTAACAGCTCCGGAAATAAGCTTTCAGGATGGTTCTTATTACCAGTCGATGGAAATTTTCCTAATTTCTTGTCCGAATTTGGAGGTGGAAGTTGAAGAAAGTGATCTTTTTTTTCAGATATGCAACAAAAACAAAATTGTATGTTGAGTTCACGTGATAGACCTTGGCAGAATAAAGCGGTGACTTGTTGGATTATGTAATCAGGATTGAATGAAAAAAATGATTGTAATAACTCCTCTTCTATCTCTTCCTTCTATCTCTTCCTTCTATCTCTCATCACTAATTTCGATCTATTGCATTAATTAATGGTTCATCTTCATCTCAGACTTTGAGCAATGAAGGAAGACATATTATCAGTACTCGTCTGGTAGTGCCTGGAGTACCCTTGGATAGCCTTCGAAGATCAATCAGTCCGGACCCGCTCCTTCATGATAACGCTTAATGGCAGAGATGGTCTGAATGGTGCAATTTGGTAGTATTCTTACCCTTTGCATGTTCATATTACGGAGGTTGGGGAGGTAGGTGAATCTGTTGAGCGTACTCCGTATATGGTTTTTATCATATCAATATCTACGAGGAGATGGAACTACTTGACAGGTCTCTTTCTACCTCGATAAAGACTTCACGTGGATTTTGATTATCCTATCTTATAACGACATGAAAACATCCAGGTTCCATTCGACGAACAGCTGAACGATAGGAATGGCATCCCCATATTGGGAATGCTCTATTTGGTTCACCGACAGGAAGTACCTCGTCTCGAGCTCGGATGTACAAATGTACACGATATCATCACACCATCAAATTATCACATCTTACTCTCTTTATCCACCGGATCTCTTTACGAATTTGACCCGCACATAACCTCCCTCGCCACATGGTAACGCCACCTTCTTAGGAAATCTAGAGGCTGCATTGTCCTGACTAAGTTTGCCAGGTACGAAAGTAGCTTAAGGTACCAGCAATACCAAGATTCGGGGATTTCCGACCATTGACCAATCATGTTATCTACTTTTATCAATTGAGGATATATAATGTTATCGTATAACAGCTTGTATCATGGATTATCATGGATTATTTATTAATGACAGCAAATATCCCTGACCCCACCTTCCTTTTCGGTAAAGGTCCGTCAGCTCGGATAAGCAACCATCATTTTCCCAGCCCATCACAACATTCAACAACTAATTTATATTACCAGGGACAAACATTTTACCACGAGTATGGAAATTATGAAAGAGGTATTGATCTTCTCCAAATCTAGTACCTTCTTCCGTAATTTACTTGATTTTCAACATTTCCAAGACTTTCGTTACTAAATGAATCAATTTACGTCTTATCGTGAAGTCGTATAACATATATACACCTTCCTAATTGGGATTCACTAAATGTAAAGTTACATGACAGCTGCAACTAGGTTTAACGTGCGGGGTCTGAGGTACCAGAAAATGGAAAGTTTAATAAGGTCTACTTTTACTACATATTCCCCAAGCTCTCATATTTTGTTATTCTCCATCTCTATCATCCTACTCATCATCAATTCATACCATTCTTGAAGCTGTGATCATGGTTGGATTCTCGGTTCTCATTTCTACAGCTTTGGCTGCTCAATCAGCTCTCGCGAGTTCAGTTATTCGCTCGAGAACAAATTATGCAGTCAAGGAAAGACACTATGTTCCTAGACAATGGAAGAGAGTTGCTCGTGCTCCTGCTGAAGGTATCATTAATTTGAATATCGCATTGAAGCAAAGTCAATTCGAAGAACTTGAGAGACAATTGTATCAGGGTTAGTGAAACTTCCAACTTGTTGCATTCAAATTGACAAAACTAATACATTATTTACAGTTTCCGACCCCTCCCACCAAAGATACGGCAATCATTTGACTTCCGAGGAAGTCGATGAATTGGTTCGACCATCATCTCAAACTCTTGATTCCACTCACGAATGGCTTCTTGAGAATGGAATTGACGCTTCAAACTTAAGATACAGTAGTGCAAAGGATTGGATTCATCTCTCCATACCAGTCAAGGATGCCGAGCGCTTGCTCGATACTGAATACCATGTTTATGAGCATGAAGCTGGTGGTCAAATTATTCGTACCCCAAATTGGTCACTTCCTATGCATCTTCATCAGCATATTGATGCCATTCAACCAACAACTTCATTCATGCGTGCCGCACCAAGATCTAGTTACAATCCAAGAGAGGCAAAGATTAACTCAAGACACACCAACGTTATTGAAGGTCAACTTAGTGCAGGACATACTCCATCTGGATATACCCCTCCATCAAACACCACACTTTCGGCACTATGTGACGTTGCTGCAGTATCTCCTCAATGCTTCCAAGCTCTCTATGGAACCGGAAAATACAAGCCAAAAGCGGCTGGAAAGAACAAGATTGGATTCAACAATTTCCTCGGGGAAGTTCCCATCAGAGCAGATGATGCCTTGTTCTTACTCAAGTATCGTCCAGATGCAGTAGCCTCTGCATATCAA
This sequence comes from Botryotinia convoluta, assembly GCA_004786275.1. Taxonomy (NCBI): domain Eukaryota; kingdom Fungi; phylum Ascomycota; class Leotiomycetes; order Helotiales; family Sclerotiniaceae; genus Botryotinia; species Botryotinia convoluta. The sequence continues at coordinate 137,854 of PQXN01000056.1, read as the reverse complement.
TTCAAATACGTCTCTATCAACGGTGGGCCAGTTCAAAACACCACTCTCACTGCTGAGCAATTGGCAGATGGACTAGGCAAAGAAGCCAATCTCGATCTCACAGCTATCACTGGAATCAGTTACCCAACCCCAATTACCGCCTACTCAACCGGTGGACAACCACCCTTCAATGCTTCAATTGGTACAGATAGCAATACCAACGAGCCATATGCTGATTGGTTAAACTACGTTCTCGCACAACCTACCTCCGAGATTCCTCAAGTTATTAGTACATCCTACGGTGACGAAGAACAAACCGTCCCTGAATACTACGCCAAGCGTGTCTGCGAACAACTCGCTCAATTGGGTGCTAGAGGTGTATCCGTCCTTTTCTCCTCCGGAGATTATGGAGTTGGAGACAGCGGTACATGTATCTCCAATGATGGAAAGAATACCACAATGTTCGTTCCAGATTTCCCAACAAGTTGTCCATACATTACCTCTGTTGGTGCTACCAAATTCTTCGAGCCAGAAGTCGCTGCTTATCGTGCTACTGGTATTGATCCCATCAGCGGTGTTTATCATGGTGGTTGGTCTACTGGTGCTGGGTTCAGTAACTACTTTGCTAGACCTTCATACCAAGAAAAAGTGGTTTCTGCTTACGTCAAGAAACTCAATGGTACCTTCGATGGTCTCTACAACAAAAGTAAGTATCCTCCACTTTCCCCTCCTTGCCTCATAAAATGTCACTCACTAACAATTTCCAGCTGGTCGCGCATACCCTGATATTTCTGCCCAAGGTTTCTACTTCGCCTACGTCTGGAATCAAACCTACGGCTCCATTTCCGGTACATCTGCCTCTACACCCCTCATGTCCGGTATCATTGCTCTCGTCAACGATGCGCTTCTATCAAAGGGTAAACCAGTGCTTGGTTTCTTGAACCCATGGTTGTACAGTAAGGGATACAAGGGATTCACCGATATCCTCAGCGGAAGCGCAGTCGGATGTGATACTGCTGGTTTCCCTGTCACTGAAGGTTGGGATCCCGCTACTGGATTCGGTACTCCTAACTTCCCAGAGTTGTTGAAGCTTGCTGGAGCCAACTAGATAAAACTCAATTGGGTTGGCTGGTATTATAAAGGGGATGGTGGCTAGGTGATCGGTAAAATGAATGCATGAAGCATGATGAATAGATAATTCTAATGATATAATGATTACGCTCAAATTTAGTTTTATTAATCATGTCGTGATACTCATGATCAGATGCGACAAACGTTGAGTGCAAAATGACTATAGATTTTTATGTAGAAGCGAACATATCGCCATAGGTCTCTATATGAACTTGAATGAGCACATAGATAAGATCACACTTTATCTTGTATTCAAGCAGCAGCTCCTGCTGCTGCGACGACCGAGTCCTTGATATCTCGATCTGGATAAGCAGCAACGGTAGCTTTGAAATCGAATTCAAATTCTTCAAAGGACGCAATCACAGAACCATTTAAGTTGCAACATCATGTTTGACAGAATCCTCATATACAGACTGGTTTTCACTGGAATAGTCATCTTGCTTCAAACCACCCTCCTGCTGTGGGCTAACGTCATGTTTCGGTTCAGTTCCTCGTTTTGGGTCGATCTCATCAAACTCGTGGTTTGGGTGTGTCGTATCGCTTGTGAACTTGCACTTTTCATAAAAGTCAAAGTCTGCGCAATTTTGACAATGGAAATGGAAACGGATGCCACGAATCTTTAATGTGTGAATTAGTAAAGGTCTAGATGGTTACACTTCTTTTGTTTACTCACCTTACAATTGCACCCATCGCAGACAAGTGACCCATGTGAAATACCTGCTGAGGGCAGAACTTCGTCAGGAATAGATAATAGCTCGAGGAACTCCACAATTTTGTTGTGCTTGTTATAGCTTGCGATTTGCCGTGGAGTCCAATTTTTGATTGATTCTAGTCCTCCGGCATCCGAGTGAGAGTCTAGTTCAAGAAGCATTTGTACAACTTTCAAGTCGCCAGCCTGCGCAGCCCAGTGAAGGGGAGACCAACCATTGATGTCTTTCCGGTGATAGTCGTGTTAATTGGGAGAGAAACGATCTATTATGTAAGATATCATATCCATCGATCCGCTGACAAAAGCGTGGTGTATGAGGTCCCGATCCTGTAGATCATGGAAAGTTGGTCCGAGAAGATTCAATCCTTCGATACTCTCTTTGATTAGCCTTTCAAGCAGGAATAAAGCGCCGATTTGTGCTGCAAATTGAAATGAGGTTCTTCCTTGCATGTCCTTTGTTCTGGCACTAGCGCCGAAAAATAAAAGATGATCTAAATTGTTCTCGGCTCCCCACCAAATAGCTTCTTGTAGGGCATTTCTAGCGTGGTTCTGTTCTCTTTCCGGTTTTGCACCTGATTCTAATAAGAACAGTACAAGTTCCTCGTCTTCTGCATAAATCGCTTGCAATAAGCAAGTTTGTTCATACTTGCCCCATTCCTGGTCTATACTGGCTCCTTTATTCAAAAGTAATCTGATGATATCCATGTTCCCATAGATAACTGCTAGTGACAATGGTGTTTCATTTGAATTGTTTGCCTTATCGGCATTCGCGTTCTTCTCCAGAAGTAACTTTATGATATCTTGGTTTCCTCTTCGCATAGCAGACAATAGTGGTGTCTCATCTGTGTTGGATGCAGCATTTGCATTTGCCCCACTATCTAGAAGCAATCTTATGACGAATTCATTTTCGTAACGAACGGCTAACAGAAGTGGCGTTTCTTCTACTCCATTTGTTATTTCGATATTCACTTTTGCGCATAAAAGGCATTCCGTGATATCATTGAATCCGAGGCGAACCGCCAACGAAAGTGGTGTCTCCCCAGCATCATTTCTCGCATTTACATCCACTCCATTCCTTAACAGTAGCTTTACAGTCCGTAAAAGCCCCTCCTAATTGCTTCGATTAAAGCTGTCAATCCACTGACGGCATCTTGTGCATTAGGATTCACACCTAGATTTAACAATTGATTCACGAGATCCCCATCACCAGTGTTGCACGCCAAAGTCATTGTAGAATTGAGCTGCTCCATGTATCGGTCTTTAGCAGAGAGGCTCTTGACTTCTTCGCCAAGTAGAAACTTCACGACTTTCGGATGCTCGCATTTCAATGCCCAGATAAGTGGAGTCCAGCCTTCCGCGTCTTGTGCCTCCAATCTAGCACCGAAAGTCAAAAGAAGTTTGACTATTTCGAGGTTACCCTTTTCGGCAGCGAAAGAGAGTGCGGTCTGCCGGTATGTGCTTCTATTCTCAAGTTCAGCACCATGGTCAATCAAAACCTTGACACATTCTATATGTCCACATATCACTGCATAGCATAGAATACTATCTCCATCAATGGCAACTTCATTGGAGTCCGCACCGTTGGCAAGAAAGAGTTTTATTGCCTCGTGTTTGCCATTTTCGACAGCAATAAACATGGGTGAATCTTTTGTCACAGGCCCATTTTCTAGAGTAACACCGCTTTTTGTGAATTGAGTTAAGATATCTAGCTGACCACTTTCTGCTCCCCAAGAAAGAGCTGTGCGTCCATTCGTGTCTCTGAGATCTTTGTCAACGCCAGCTGCAAGAAGCTTCTTGACTCCAGGCTCGTATCCTTGATATGCTGCCAGCATGAGTGCAGTAAGGCCATGATGATCGGCTAGATAAATATATAATGACGGCTTCAAAGGAGAAGAACTATTGTTAGGTTTCCATCGCTTCAATATCCTATTTACCATCATTTTGGACTTAACATCCACTGCTAAGTGAAGGATTGATCGTCCATTCTCGGCGTCTAGTTAGCTCATGTCAACCGCAATTTCCTTCCAGTCAATGAGAAATTCGAAAGGCGTCTTCAAGTTGTTTTTAACAGCCCAGAGCAATAGATCTCCACTGTCAACAGTTAAATTTTCTTTTCTCAATAGCGATTTAATTGCCGAGGTTAGCTGTTCTTCTTTCGAAGGTATTTCCGCCTTCCCTGCTTTTTTCGACTTCTTAGCTTTCTCATCGACACCAATTTTGCCGTTTGAATTTTCTGGATCGTCCCGGTGTTCTCCCTCCAAAATTTTATCTGAAACATCTACAAGGTGACTGAGCTCTTCACTGAAATCTGGTCGCTGCGGAGGAGAGCTTTTCATTTTCTGCTCCATCTCAACAGCCACGTTTAAAGCTTTTTTGTCTTCTTTGTCTTTGATCGCAACACTTGCCTCTTTGTTGATAGGTTTTTCAATGATATTGGCTCTATTAGAAGATCCATCGGCGTTTATGCCCTTCACTGCGACATGTAGTGCAGTCCGTCCAAGCCGGTCCTGCGCATTGAGATCCTGGGCGTTGACTACTTTGTTGAGAAGTATTTTCACAATTTTTGAATGTCCACCGAGGGCTGCAAAGTGTAAAGGAGTCATGTCCGAATAGTCTTTGACATTTAGTGTCTTTTCACGGAGTTTCCATTTCAGGAGTAATTTAGTGGCTTCAATATTTCCTGTTTTCACGGCCCAATGTAATGGAAATAGGCCATCTCCCCCTTGTAATGGTATTGTGTTGGCGTCCAAGAGTTTTTTGATAATCTCTTCTGCTTTATCTTGTTTCAAGTCGTCCTTTTGTTTCATAACGGCGTAGTGCAGGGGAGTACGGCCGGCAAGGTCACATTTATTAATTAGCTCTTTCCTCTTCTCCGCCAATTTCTGCACTGCTTCCAAAGAATAGATCACTGCGTAGTGTAGAGGTGTCCAACCAAGCATATCAGCAGCACCGAGGAATTGCTCCATGTGTCCTTCATCCAGAACTAACTTATTCTTGTCGATAACTTCTCTGTGTAGAATTGTCTGCCCGTTTCTTGCCAATCCTTTGACCTTGTCTTTGGTTTTATCGTCTAACAAACCTGCCTTTCCAAAGTTCTTGAGCCGACCCTGTTTTGCGTAAAGTGACTGCAGCATATCTAGACAATTTTTATGATTAGATCTCAAGATATCGACCAACATTCTTTTACTCTTCTCCACGTTTCCATTAGATGTTTCCATGTATTTCTTAGTTTCTGAGGCAAATGTAGCAGTCACAAGGAAGTCAACGGTTGTGCTGACTACTTTGTAGACAAAATTTCCCTCTGGTGGTAGATCGTCGCACAGTTTCAGTAATTTTCCATAAAGATTGCAAGCAATATCTCGATAGCCCAGTTCATTATCTTTGGCGTTTTTTCGTACTATGTCCACCATGCCTTCGTTAGGGAGTTTGTCAGAATAGCTGAGTGGGGGTATTATCAGTAAATTGGCGTCTTCCAACTTTCCCAGGCCGGTACTCTCGACGGCTTTGGTCATTTGCTTGATTTTTTGTTGGTCAATCGTAAAGCTTTCCAATTCGGGTGCTTTCATTTAGTCTGAGCTCATCATCCCCTGGTAACACAACTTCTGTTGGGTGCTCATTTTCCCTCTCTGATAGTGGCAAGGAATTTACAATCGCCCTCAAAAAGGTGGAGAAAATATGTTGAGCAAGAAATTTCTCCTTCGAAACACCGGCGATCATGGCATAGTAGGAGGATTTTGGGGAATGTGCTTCCTTAGTAACCTTGTTGTGGTCGATTTCTGCTGTTTGAAATGTTAGAAATTTGCCGAGTATTCATGCTATACAAGAATAACCATTGGAGTCTTCTTGATAAATATGACTAATGCTCAATGTCGAGTAGGCTGTAGGTGAGGAAATAAAGAGAATGTTAGGTTTACCTGGCAGACAAAAACCCATGCTGAGACATTCTGTGTCATGTTGATCATCCCATGAAAACTCACCAAGTGCTTCAGCACTCTCAATACCGGCCCACCACGCCATATCTCTTTTGAGTGTAGATCTTGAGGGGCCGATGACTCGTTGAAAGGAGTGTATATCACGAACAATATTATCAGTGCTATTCTGAGCCCGGTTACCGCTCTGACGATTATAACTAAAATTATACATCCACAACGAAAGTATTGACTCAATGTCTTCGGCGGAGACGCTCAAAGGTTTCTTTTTCTTGTCGCGTGAAGTTTAATTTTTTGGGTGGCGGTGTCTTCATCTTTCCCAATTTTTACATCAATGAGCCAATGAAAAGTAGAACCCGGCCATCCTTTGAATAACCCCATGATTGTTTCGATTGCTGAAGCCGCTGAGGCAGCGTTGGCTTTTATCACAGGGTCAGACCAGCCAGTGAGCTCTTGTAGACGTTTCCGAATGCTTACAGATTTCTGTATCATTAGCTCATTCTTAGCAGGGTCCCAAGACGCAGTGGGCTTCTCCCAAGTGGTGAGTCTTTGGAGACATTCTTTTACGCGAGTTTCAGGCGCTGCTCTGGGCCCTTGGGGACCTTCGTGGAATCCAGGTATTTTCGAGTCAGAAGTAGTTGGTTCTATCCGGACAGGGATTTCTCGGCGACCAGCGCATATGTTAGTAATTCGAGGTTTCATCGATTCACTTTGGCGTGTTTCTAGCTCAACAGTCAACTCGTGGATTCGTTTCTGTATTTTAACAATTTCTTGTACCATTGACTCATTGGTGATGGGCATCGACCCGGGAGTCACTTGAACAGGTGGATCTATTTGACTGCAAACCTTCCATGAAGGGTGATAGAAAGACTTATCTGAGAGTTGAACTGTAGATCCGCTAAGATCGCTCAAGTACTTGTCATTATTTCCAATTCTGAGTGCAAGCCAGTCGATTTCATATTTCTCCGGAATCTTCTGGGCGATAGGTCTATCCAGTATACCCCGACGAATGATGGCTCGAACAATAGTCATTACCAGAATTACAACAAGCTGTGCAATTGAACATGCCCAGCTGATACCGCGAAAGCCTTCAAACTGCAAAACAAATCCAATGACTCCTGTGGATGTCCCTACGATGCAGAGCGTGTTGATCCAGACGGAAGCTGACTCATAGGGTGGCATCTGTTTCGACGATAAAGGAGGTTTTCGAGCCTTGGAAATCGTCGAACGAAAGGAAGAGTATCTAGCACTTCTATTAAATACAGTATTTGAAGGCTGAATTTGGAAGGCGGGCATTTGCGAAGTCCGTGTTTTGTCGAAACTATCTTCGAAGGTGGAATGTGAAGAGTTGACACCCGAGTGGTTGTTGCTGCGACAAGAGGTCATGATCAGTTCCTTTTCCCTTTTTGCCATAAGCATATATGAATCAAAGGTCTGGCCGTTAACAACAAAGCGCTGTTGAAGCCAAAAAACAAGAAATTTCCGGGACTTGGAATCACCCTTCTTTGCATTGAGCTTAAGCGCTTTAAACGAAAATTTAGTCATTCTTTCGTCCTCTTTCATTGAAATTTTGGTGAATACTCCAAGAATTCTTCTCCATAAATGCTTATGGTAATCATAAGAATCATTTGTACCCCCTGTTTCTACGTCTTCACTGGGTACTCTGAATTTTGATTGGTGATTTCCTTCGGCCTGCTGCGTTGTAACATTGCCATCTGCCTTTAATTCCCACACACTCTCATCGGTGCTCTCTCCAATAACTGAGGCGCAAATACCCATTCCGAATACCAGCACGGCTGTCCCACTGGCCAAAGTCGGGAACGCATAAGCGCTTGGGCGTCCGCCTACCGCAGCTCCGAATCGATTGTCGTAGGCAACAAAGGCAGAAAAAATAATGACTCCCGCCTGAAGAATGATGCCTAGAACGGCAGCGACAAACAATTCTCCTCTGTTTTGCTTAGGATGTATATTTAAAGAGAGAATTTGGAGCTCGATCCAAGCCGTCGTTCTCAAAATGACCCTCTTCGGAATTGGTTCCTCCAGACATGTTGTTGTGTGAGTCGTTGTTAGGGCTTTTTGATACACCTGTTCTTTTCCACAGCTTCTGTGTCTTTTTTCGCCATAGTTCCTTTAGTATATTGATGAGTGGATCACTATATGCTTTTGAAAGGATCGAATGTGTCATTTCCAATTCAAATCAAGACAGAGAATCCAGACATACCTTTTCTTGTAATAAGTTTTTCTATTTCAGCATCAGACAAAGTGAAGAGACCAAATTTCTCCGGAGGACCACGTCCCTCCAGAAAGAGTATCTGTTTAACCTCGCCTTTCCCCATGGTCCGGACTATGCCGTGCCCATTCCATAGCTCAGAAACTTCATGTGAAGTTGAGGACATGAAATCAAGCTCTGCAGAGGCTCGGTTCTCTCGTGCACGACCGATCAAAGCTTTCAGTTGCGGTGGACCGCCAACGCGAATGGCGCCTATAATAGCAGTAATGATTCCCAATGGAACCATGGCGAAGATTATGTGGTTAAGCCATGTGAAAGATTCTCTCAGGAATTGTTGGGCAAAAGTTGCACCAAACAAGGCCAGAAGCCTGAGATTGTATCAGCGATGAAACTTTATGCTCGAACTTTAAATACTTATGGCCCTAGGTCCGAGAACAGATTATTCGTGACATCTGTACCATCCGCATCGGCCCGCGAGGCTAAAAACAGCAGCAGGAAGATATTACGCCGCATTGATCCAATAGCTCATTACTGGGGTTGGTAACACCGCGACCGACAAACTAGTTCGCGATGGACAAAAGATTACTCCGAAACAGATGAAAATCAAGTCGAAAAGCGCCAGAGAAACGTTTGATATTGGAACAAGTAAATGAGAATTAAGAGACGAAGAAGCTTCGAGACTGATGGATAGCATGAGTGTTAGGTGTCTTAAAACCTTCCATTCCATGAGCCCGAGCTCTCACGTGATAGGCTAAATTCATCATTTTCCTTGGTGACTCTAGCTTTTGGCAAGAAGCAATCTGACAGCTAGATGACACCCAGGTGTGCGATTAGTCACCCTGCCTCGAGCCTGCTCAGGTGTCTCAGCCGCAATATACATAGCAAATTCTCATTCGCCATCTTTCTGCAATACTACCCTCCCAACATTACTGAGTAGCAGTGTGGTTTAATCAAATGGTCAAATTGTAAGTCTACAACCGAAATCGGAAGAGTTTGCGATTAGATCTTCATATATATGGTGATATAGAGAACACATGGAGTGATTTGTTTGGTACGAGATTTCAAGAGGATCACCGCAAGGATGAATGGAAAGGCTAAATTGCATTGTTTCATCGACGCTCGAGGCTTGCGAGTTGTATTCCTCTTATCTGCACAAGTGTTATTGAGATGCTTAATCTAGGTCTAGTAGCGAAAGGTATGGGCATTGAGTGGCTACGAGTACCTACACGGTCATGAAATTTAGTAAGGAATTGCTTACTGTTGATACGGACTTCTTCAGTGTCTTGCATATTCATATACACTGCTTTCCGGGATATATCTCATCAGCTGGATAAGATGATGAGTGGTGGTGAGAAGAACCTCTTTTTCTAGACGCATATCACCTACAATTAATTCGAACAATCACAATGCTGTACTAGCGTGAATGGATTGGATCGAATACGCAGTCGAGGCAGTCTTAGAGATCTCTTTCAACATTCCAGCACCTGATAGTTTCCTCAATTCGAGAGAATCCAGCACAGCTCTATTCGGAGACTTCTGCAAAGCCCATCAGTATTTTCTCTCCCTTTGCAAAGTTTAATTTCCAACATGAGAGATCCGAAGAGACAATAGTTGTTCTTTCCATTATCTTGCTTTCCCATACATTCCAAACGTATTTTACATGCATACATCCTCCTACGTGCTTTTCCCGTTCCAAACGCCCTCAATATCCTTCTGTCATGTGTATTCTTACTCAATGTATCAAAAGCTCTCTCTACCGATCCTACTTTCCTAGCCTAACTCAGCCGAGACAGTCTATACCCAATCTTTTATCTTCGATCAAAGGTATCGATGAGAGTTTATCACACCAAGTCGTTGTATATGGTCCCAATACTATCCATGCAGCGCGTGCCTCAATATAAAAAGTCAAATAGATGAAATTATTCGAAGTGCTGCGATGTATGATGCTAGAAGGATTTGTATATGTGATTAAATGGTTGCTCGTATAATGTTGACTTTATTATTACATAAAATTTGGCTTCTTAAACGTTCCAGTCATCTGCTCTTTCAAATCCAACTCCAACTCCAATTTCACCAACGGGAGTCTCATGTTTTCCCTCTTTGTGCACCACTTCAGGTCCCAGCAACCCCATCAACTCCGCAAATCTATCATCTACTCCCCTCGCTTCCTCTACACTTCCTGCGATAATATTCTTTACTCCTACACTCAAAGCTCCAATCGCTCCACCCTCCATACACGCCGCATCCCATTTATTCCCTTCTCGATTCCAGCTCCAATTACCATCCAACGCCCATCTCATATCTCCATCCACATCCATAAAAGCCCTCTTCCCCTCATCATCACTCTTCTTCCTCACCAACCCCCCATTAAACCACAGCAACTCCCCCTTCTCATCCACATGCGCAATAGCACTCCCACAAACATGCTCCCTCATTGTCCCATCCATCACATTCCATACTTGCCCCCCAATAATCCCCCCATACTTCTCAGCAAAACTATATTCCACCCCACTCAACTCCATACCCAACCAATAAGTTTCCTTATCCCCATGCGTATTGCGATACGTAATTAATTCTCTCACTACATATGTATTCTGCCAACACGCATGCAATAATCCCATAAGAACTCCCAATCTGCTTTTATCCAACACCACCACGCCAGAATCCTGTTCTTGTCCAAAATTTTCATTCATCACTCGAGATTTGCGAAATGTACGGCTGAGGGTATGATCTTTCATTTGCCAACGCCAGAATTCATGACGATATCTATATAGATTTTTCCCAATCAGTCTATCATGGAAGAATAAAGTCCCTGATTCCGCATATGCAGCATGCTTATCCAAAATAATTTCTGGGGGCTGGAGAAAAATAGCATCTGAGTCGACTAGAATTACTTGTTCGAAGGTTGATGCTAGAAGTGCAAATGGTTTGATAGCCCATCTACTCAATCCATCTGATAATTGCAGTGTTGTATCATCCAAGATCTTTGTTATGTCCAAGAATTCGATTGCCCCGATACTGTGAGTGGAAAAGAGAGATAGAAGAGCGGAGCGATATTGAGGTGGAAGATCCAAGTTGCCGGCATAGATTATTTGTATAGGTAATGTTGATTTGAGAATGGAACGGAGGTTGAGGATAAGATGACATGTATAGCGGAATGTTTTTATGCCTGTAGGTATAACGATTCCGCGGGAGCCGGGCACATATGATTTTCTGAGGCTGGCGAAGGAGGTGGGATTCTGGTTTGGCAATTCAGTTCCTCTCTGTATGAAAGGAAAAAGAGAGGTGATGGTCTTCTCTACTAGTGCTTCGTACTCCAAAAATGCCTTGGTAGTGATTGGATTACCCTCCATACCGATTTGCATTAACCATTTTGTGAGAATTTGGATTCTTCTTCCCATCTCACCAAAGTCATCTTCAGGGACAGGTACTTTGATGAAATGGCGAGCGACAAGAGGCTTCTCCCGGGTTTCATATTCCGTGATAGGCTTTAGAGTCGGTTCAAACCCCACATGGTCGAGAAATGATGTCGATTTACATGTCCACAAGATACCAAGTATGCAAAGTAAAATCAGAGTCTTGATATTGATGTCTTTGTATCGGACTTGACGTGGTATTCGAAGTCTTATGATCGTTCTGGGTAAGGAGAGACTTGATAGCATTCTGCCCTCTGTCGTTCTGGTGCACCTCTCACCTAGATGCGAATACACATTCCAATAAGTGGTGCCAGCTATAAATCCCTGCAAAGTTCGGCTTGGATCACTAAATCAATCCTTCTTTCAACAATTGGCGTGCTTAAATCAAACTAATGCGTGTTTGCGACGGAAAATGATGGTGATAGGAAAGCAATGTATCAGTTGGCACTGGCTCTGCGAACAACGTAACTCTAATTGCCTAAAAGCGACATATCAAACAATCCAAACGATTGTATGAATCATGATTTGGAAGCTCTGGAAAGCTTTGAAGTCGGAAGTATCAACATAGACACTATAGCATCAAAATGTTGAATTTTCCTTGGTCGTTGGAAGATACTTTAGACTTGCGCGTCCAGGCCTTGAAGCAGAAATTAATCCTTACTTGATTGGGAAAACATTCGAGGGCTTCTGTGGAGAAATTTATGGGTCAAAAAGACCCAAAGAAAATTGTAAAATGCTTCGAAAACCAGCTTATGGAGTATTTCGAAACTCTCAAGTTGAGGTTTGGAAAGCCTGTGGCTCTGAAGTCAATGTTATCCAGAAAACCACAGGCACAACAGATATACGAAGTAGATTTCGACAAGGTGAGGAAGCGAAAGTGCATCGCGAATTCTGCCGCCCAATAAGAATACGATATACCAAAAGTGGGTATCAACTCTTGTGAGATACACCTTGATGAGCTATTCTGATAGATTAATTACCTTGATGGGCTGTAACGTTCTTGACTGATGTAGAACTGGAGCCATGATTCGTATACCGTATCGGCAAACAAGCTTGCTCTGTGTCACAGGATAAGTACTTCACAGTAAATCAAGCAAGGGGCACAGATTGTGTGGTAGTGAGACGGCTTTAGGACGGGTGACGACAGAAAAGCCTACAGCTTCCCGAGCATTGCCGACATCTCTTTACTTTACGGCGCGTAGCCATGTAGATACACCTATCTAATGGTTAGCATTTCGTTGAATTACCAAGGATGTTTTTATTCGGAATGTTCTATTCAATAGTTGACCTCGAGAGTATCTTGATCACTCTGTGTAGAGACCTGACCCGACTGCATGTCGTCTAAAAAGTTTGTTTACCACTCTCTATTTGCCACTCTTCACCGATCTATATAATCCCCACTTTGGGCGAATCATGTCATCGTTTTCTTATCATCAATTAGAGCTAAACTCATTGAAGTAACTATTGCTCCCTTCCTCCTAAAGTGATTGGTCAATTTGGGCGGAGACCTGCATAAATGAGTCTAGTCAGGAACCGTTAGACGTTTGTAAGCCCAGCCAGCCGCCAGTTGCCAGCCAATCAATGGACCTCTATTCCCCACATATCTGATGGCCGCTTTCTTCCAAAACATAATGATTCCTACAGACCGTAGACAAAATATTACACACCAACCTCATCCCTCATATCTTACCTAGCTTTAATTAAAAGTATATCTTCATCTCTCAAATGATATCAACGTAGCGCCTTTACCTTCTCTTCTTTTCTTTTGCTTGTGAGAAGGGGCAAAGCTCTTTAACAGAGCAGTGTTTGGAGATGGCGGGTCAATTCGTTTTGCTGCCTGGCCAGATGGCTGCACTTAACGGTCAAGGAGGCCGCAGCCACAACTTTGAATTCGACTTGAACAACGAGAGCTCTTCATGTAGTCGAATTTGGGTATGTTTTCCCTTCAGGCTTCTTCACCTCGTCTCCCCTCCCATTTCAATGAATACCGTTGACACAAATTCAAGGACCCTGTGAATGCAAGATTCGAAGCTTGCTTCATACCATTCATAGCCGGTATTCCAGCAGCCATCAGTGCCTTGATTATCCTTGGATCTCTCACACAATTGATACCAATCCCGCGTTTATTGCCATCATGGCTTCATCCATTCATAAAAGAGCCCGAGGAGAAATCTGGAGAGCTTGAAAGCAGGCGCCAACGGCACGTGTTCACGCCCATGACAAAATATCTATTGGCTGTCTCAATTGTCGGTACATTATTACAATTATCATCAATATTTTATCATAACTTCTATCAAAATCAAAACTTTCATATGATGATGATGATATTTCCCACAATAGCATGGACAGTTGCATGTCTCCTCATTGCTATCACTCAACCTGCGAAAACGCCAAAATCTTTGCTTTTTCTCTACATCAGCATTTTTGTTTCACAGTACTTCGTTTTGCTTGATAGATACTCGAATATGAACATGCAGGACGGATCCTTGGTTCTTCCTTGGTTGGCTTCAATTGCAGCGATCATTATCATTCTGCAAATGCCCATGCGTGATCCATTCCTCGGTAATGATCGAATCAGTCCGGCATTTAGTTCACCGAGCGAGTCGCTTCAAAGTCCAGAGGACAATCTCACTCTATGGCAATTCATGAGTGTTTCTTGGATGTCGCCTCTCATGTCGATAGGGAAAGCACAACAGTTGAATGAAGACAATGTCTGGAGCCTCGGCTACGAATTTCAACATAGAGTACTACATGAGAAATTTAGAGATACAAATGGCTCAGTGCTAAAAAGACTTATAGATGTCACAGGGATTGATCTTGTTATACTTGGTTGTTTGGGAATTTACAAATCGGTTGCAGGTAAGCATCTTATACATTCTTGGTGCCATGGAAATAGAAACCTGATAGTTGACATTCTTCAAGATATTGCTGCACCTTTGCTACTCCAAAAAATACTCGCAAGTATGGAAAATCAACTAGCTCCAAAGCAAGCCACATTGACTTACTCTATGATTGCCCTTGTCATCCGCCTAATGTCTGCTCAATGCGACGTTTTTTCAACCTGGTATGGTAGACGTTCTTATGAGAGATCTCGAGGAGTACTCATTACAATGCTCTTCGAGAAATCGTTGTCAAGAAAAACGATTAGCGTCAGCACAAAGCCCAAGGAAGACGAGCTGGCCAACGGGCAAACCAACGGGCAAAGCAATGGAAGCAATGGAAGCAATGGAACCGCTGGAACCAATGATATTGCCCTTCATAGTTCAGCAAAAGATACTATACTTCCATGGTGGAAGAAGGGCTTGAAAATCATTGCAAAGCCCTTCACATCATGTTTTGGTTTGCGATCCAAGGAACTCAAGAAGCCAAAAGAACCAGCCACGATGGGAAAGATCCTGAATTTGATGAGGTTAGGTTGCTCTTCTAATATCTTAATGCTCACTAACAATTCCTATAGGGGAGATGCTTATGAAGTTGCGCAACGGTGAGGAAAAACTGTCAAGATCACTATCTTTCCATGCTAATATGTAATACAGATTTTGGGACTTTGCCGATTTCATTACTCAACCACTTGGGTTGGTTCTTTCCATTATTGCTGTTTGGAAGCTTCTCGGATGGCCCTGTTTTGTTGGGGTGATAGCCGTGTTCATAGGTCAAGCTCTTAATGTTTTGATTTTGAAAGCTCTTTTGTATTATGAAAGACAACGAAGAACTGCCTCTGATACCAAACTTCATAAAATAACACAGCTAGTTGAATCAATAAGGTATGTGACTTGATTGGTTTCGGCCAGTACTGCTAGTTTTCACCTAAAGTCTGGTTATACGAACTAAATTTTTGATAGGCACTTACGTTGGTATGGATGGCAAGATATTTGGCTAGGCCGCATTATGGAAGCAAGACAAGACGAACTATGGCTACGTGTCATAACAAGGGCTTGGGGTATTCTCTTGTCGTTTGTCTACATGTTTTCAAGTGGAATGTTTCCTGTGGTGGCTTTCTGGGCCTATTGCGTCTGGGCAGGTCAGCCATTACGTGTTGATGTAGCCTTTCCTGCTCTCCAACTTTTTCAAATGCTTCAAATGGGATTGCAGACTGTTCCAGATCTTGTAACCACTCTGCTCAACGCTCGAATTGCAATGGGACGTATCGAAGACTTCATGAAAGAACCTGATAAACCAGAGGTAGAGGCAAATCAACAGACGAATGGCCGACTTGAAATGAATGATGCCTCATTGGCTTGGCCTGGAGCTACGGTCCCTGTATTAAGGAACATGACTCTTTCATTCCCAGGTGGATTATCGCTTATATATGGGGAAGTGGCTTCCGGAAAGACGGCTTTATTACAGGCTCTGCTTGGTGAGCTTGATCATCTTAGTGGTGTATACAGCCCTGTCAATGAGGTGGTAGGTTATTGTGCACAAACACCATGGCTGCAGAGCATGAGTATAAGAGATAATATTTTGTTCTCTGCTCCATATCAAGAAGTCCGATATAAACAAGTATTAGATGCTTGCGCTTTGGTGCCAGATATGGTCAATTTTAAGAATGGAGATTTATCCTTGATTGGAGAAAACGGAATTGGACTATCTGGTGGACAAAGGGCTCGTGTCGCATTGGCACGGGCAGTCTATTCCAATGCAAAAATCTTGTTTCTTGATGACCCTCTTTCTGCACTTGACCACCATACAGCGGAGTCAGTCGTAAAGAAATGTCTGACGGGTTCGTTGGCAGAGGGAAGAACTATTATACTGGTGACTCATCGCACGGAGTTATGTCAGGGAATAGCACAACAGATTATTAGAATGACAGATGGGACAGCAGAGGTGTTTGATCCTGACTCCATTCCGTCTGAATTACTACATACAGTAAATTCGTCGAATTCTGTAGTGGAAGAGCAAAAGGAAGACGAAGATCAAATAGATTCAGCAATACCCGAAAAATTCATGGAAGACGAACATCGAGAGCAAGGCGGTATCAGAGCTTCGGTCTATTGGGAATACATTAAAGCAGGAAAGTTGAAGTATTGGGCTCTAATCCTAGTGGTAATGACTGCTTTTCGGCTGATTGATATCGCCGAAACGTGGTTTCTCAAATCCTGGGGGGAAGCATACGAAGGACCACGAAAACCATCCAGAGATCCTTTAAGTCGACTTCCTTCTCCAGAAACCAACATTCAACCATGGTTACTTGGATTCTTTCTTCTTGCTTTGGCTCAGTCTGTTACCTGGGTATTTTTTCAGGCTTCTGCACAACTGATGGTTTATACAGCTGGCAAAAGCATTTTCGAAAGAGTCATGACCAGAGTAGTCCATGCAACATTCCGTTTCTACGATGTGACACCAGTAGGGCGTTTGATGAATCGTATGACATCAGATATCAGTGTCATTGATGGAAATTTAAGTTCTCACTTTACATCATTTGCATTCTTGATGATCATGTGGTTTACATCTATTCTGGTTATTGGATCTCTTACGCCAACCTTCTTAGCGTTTGCAATAATACTCGTCATCACGATTGTATTGATATACATGCGATTTTTACCTACATCTCAAAGTTTGCGCCGTCTGGAAATGGTCTCTCTGACTCCGTTAATATCAAATTTTGGTCTCCTCACTGAGGGGCTCGGTACTATACGCGCATTTTGCGCGGAACGTCGTTTCCAGGATCGGGTTATTGAAGTGACAGATATTTTCCAAAAGATGGATCACTTCTATTGGTCATTACAAGCATGGCTCGCGTTCCGATTCAATATACTTTCTGCTGTATCAACACTTCTTATGACAGTCATAGCCGTATACCAAGATTTATCACCTGGTCTTACAGCCTTCGTTCTTTCAGCCGCAGGTCGATTCGTATCATCAACGAAGGGATTATGCCAATCTTACGGTCAACTACAAATGGAGTTCGTTTCAGTAGAACGTGTAGTAGAACTTCTACATCTCGAGCAAGAATCTCCTGGCGACATAGATCCACCAGCCTACTGGCCCCGTCTAGGTGGCGACATAATTTTTGAAGATGTCAGCATCAAATACGCCCCTCATCTCGAACCGTCACTAAAGAACATCTCCTTGACTATCAAAGGTGGCTCAACCACTGCGCTGATCGGTCGTACTGGCAGTGGAAAATCCACACTAGCTCTCTCTCTCCTCGCAACAACATTACCAAATACAGGTCGCATTCTCATCGACGGTATCGACATCTCTCAAGTAAAAACTCAAGCTTTACGTAAGCGCATTACCTTTCTCGCTCAAGAACCTGTTTTATTTCCAGGCACTATGCGCACGAATCTTGATCCGATGGATGAATTCACCGATTTTGAATGTTCATCCGTTCTTTCCAAAATTGCTGTACGACATAATTGGACACTTGATACGAATATTGATTCCAAAGGGAAAAATTTAAGTCAGGGTCAAAGACAATTAGTAGGGCTTGCGAGAGCGTTGTTGAGGAGAAGCTCGATTATAATCATGGATGAAGCGACAGCTAGTATTGACAAGGAAACGGCTGGAAAGATTCAGGAGCTTATTAGGGAAGAGTTGAAACAGAGTACGGTGATTACTATTGCGCATCGGGTTGAAGCGGTTAGGGGAGTGGACTGGTGTGTGGTTCTTGAGAACGGCGGAGTGAAAGAATTTGGTGAGGCCGGTAAAGTTGGTAAGATGAGCGAGGAGCAGATTGATACTCCTCCTGGGGATAGGAGTGGAGAAGAATAGATATTTGCAAATCTCAGTAAGAGAACCCAGGTCGATTGAACATATCAGAATTGCGTTGAAATTTTTGAAATAGTGCGTTAGAAACAAAAAGGCGTTGGCTCTCCACTTATGTATGCATTCTATCTTATAGAAGATAGCTGAGCTCATGAATGGGACACAGCGAAGTGAGTTATCAATTTGCCGGGGAGGATATCACGTAACTGCTTTGGAAAATAGAAAGGGATGCTTTAGACTTCCACTCAGATATATCCAGGGCAATAATTCTAGATATGAGAAAAAGGATAGTGAGTTATAAAACCATTTTATACATAACAACCAGTATGATATAAAGAACTGTAATCTCCATATAAATGTTCACCTTCCTAATTATATCAATAAGATAGATAGATATCTCGGAACGCAAAGTCATCTAGACTTGCTTAAAGGTGTCGTTAAATTCGAATTCTTGAGTAAAAAACACCACCGCTCCCAAGCAAAAATTTGAGCAACGGAACAATTTCGGAGATAGAAATTTTCCATTCTTCAGCTCGTCACATGATTCAGATAGGCAACTTTCCTCAACAGAGAGGTTTGAAAATTTGTGCACACCCTTGTACTTCCTCGATTGATTGAAAAGAATTGTGTTCCAAATGTAGAAATAGAAGGCGGTTTAGAGTTAGGATAATGTTGAGGGGTTTAGACTTTGCATCAGGATATGTCACATGATAGTCCGCTTTTGGGAGTTCTCTTTTGGGAATCTACTGCGTCCGTTGTACGCGGCATTTGACGCGAACATCAATTTTGCAAATCGCCGTTCAGAGTCTTACAGATCAAACAGATGAGTTGGGTGCCTTTTTATAAGCTTGAAGTTGACAATTGACAATTGGTAGAAGCTGTATACGGTATATCGTCATCAATGATCAAATGGATTGATTTGGATAGCGTCCCAAGATGTTTGAGCTAACCTTTTGCTCTACATCATCAGACAATGTAATCGATATCCCCAACCCGCTCGCCGTCTCCTCGTATAATTCTCCTAACTATCCAGCAATCTCAAAGCTGGCAAGATCGTGGAAAGTTCCATGTCCATGGTTATGATATTGCCCTTCACAAAGATGAGCATGATTCAGTTTGGAATTCGTCTGGTAACTCACATGAAGTTTCACACCCATTCTTCAGACAGGTTGATAAGTTGCGATCCTTAGGATCTCTCATGCATACCAGATGTCAATTTCCATTCTCGCCATTCCACGTTCATTTCCACCCAGTCTCTAATTGAGCTTCGTCATCCCGAGCTCTACTCATTCAATTCGTGCTTCCAAACGCCCGACGCCATTTTCCCAAATCAAAGAACAAAGACTCAGCTCGAGCTTTACGCACTCCCGCTAACCTTGATCTCCACCGATTTTCCCTTATCTAGAGTTGAAGATTGTCTCGCCCCAACTTTCTCCATCGGATTCTCAATTCCATCTTTACCACAAGAAGCACTACTACTCGGCTTCCCAGTTGATTCATACACCGATCCTGTATCATTCCCATGTCGATGTCCTCCAGTATGTAGTGACATTCTGATTGCTTCCTGTTTCTCCGCCGCCGGAGTATATAATTCAATATATATACTTGAACGCGCGGGCATCGTGTTTGAATTTTCGAATTCGACGCAAGTAAGAATAGATGATATATCAAACTGATCTATAATCACGAATCAAAAGTTTGAAACAATGGTTATAGTTTCTTTATATGTATCTCTCTGGAATAAAACATATATCGAAGGGCCGAGCCCAACCTCGTATTCTCACACGCAACACTATTATCATTCTTTTGAAGAAAGTTTCTCTCGTCAGAGATGGAGCTCGCTCCACTTTCCTTGCATACCTAGGTATTGGAATTTGGCAAAATCGATATCCACATATCCAAGCCGTAAGCCTGCAGTGATATGACCAAGTTATCGTCTCACCGTTGAGGCAAGAAATATTTTCTTCCGTGCCGCAATGCATTTTTTGGTGGGAGGGGAAATGTAAGCAGTATGCATGCATACATTTATTCTTTTCGAATTATTGTTGCATGATTGTTAGTGCGATCATATCATGAGATGCGTGCATGAGGAATTTAACATTCCGGAAGTTTGATGTTTGTAACTTTGTTTGAGTTTTTTGACGTTCCCCGACCAATTGGGAATTTGGAGGATGAAATATTAAAGTTTGTCATGGGAAATGGACTAAACCGAAGTGTCGGTGAGAATAAGAATGACCATGAGATCATATTACACAAACTCTCATCTGCGTAATTCCCATCACCTCTAGGCACTGCTCCAGGATATCTATTCGCAAACCATACTCCGTAAAGAATCATGATGGATATCTTCAACTCAGCACCTACCAATCATCACTCAAAACCAAACTTCTCGTTCCATACAAAATCACCATCTTCATTATTTCCCAGGCCAAAAAAAATCTCATCTCATCTCATCCTCCCCACTCTATCTTATATCTTATGTAATACGCAGAGCAAACAGCACAGTATAGTATATGCACACAATCACATCACATCTCACATCTCACATACCTTCCCCCTCACTTCTTCACCTCCTCATGCGTTTGTTTGTTCATGACAATCTTCAAATATCCGCTTGCGTTGGTTTGGTTGTACATGCTTAGTTGGATACCATAATGTCAGATAAAAATTACTCCGCTGACATAACTTGAATCGAGCAAACAAGTTCCATCCACTGTATTCCTCCCTATTCAATATAATTCAGCTCTCACAATATCACACATAAACACATACATAAACATCCTATCATAATCATATATTCATATACCCATATACTCATATAATCCCATGCGGCTCTATGTATCTGTAAATATTTGGGGGCCAAAAAATCGCGTAAGAAAATCGGATGTAAGCAAGCAAATACAAATAGTAAGCAGCTAGCCAGGTATTATTCTTCGAGAAAATTTTATTTGGGGGCCGTCTTATTTTCTTGGCAGGGGATGAGGAGAAGTAGATGTAGTGTGTTGTAATATATACATTGAATCATGATATCAATTATTTCATAACTTACTTACTGCGTGTATAAAAAGAGAAATCAGAATACCCTCATAAAAACCTAAATCCTAAATAGCAATATATTTATTTATTCATTCACATAGTTTTCTATTCACAAAAAAGCACACGAAAACAAAGCCGAATATTCAATATTACCCATCCCAAAAACTCCGTCTCCTCCCCTCTTCCACTTCCACCTCCACTTCCATGTTCCGCTCTCCTCCCCTCCCCTTCCCTCCTCTTTCCCCTTTCCCGGTTTTCATTTCTCATTTCCTAATTCTCATTTCTCATGCCTCATTTCTCGGCGGAATTTTACAGAACGACGACCACGACCACGATTCTGATATCATACACAAAGTTAGATTTTAAAAATCGATAAGACTTTTTCTGTTTTCTCGTTCATATAACCTTAGAAGTGCTTACTGCGCGCTACTTACTCACTGTTTTACATTCGGGTTCGGGTTCGGGTTTAGATGTTGTGCATGGTTGCGTTTTGTTCTGTTGTATTGTATTGTAATGTGATGTACTGTGATGTGATGTGATGGAATGGAATGGATTGCTGTGCATTGAACCATATCCATATAAATACTTACCTAGTATTTGAGGGGATGTATCTGGATGTGGTGAGATTCAGGTTGGGTTAGGTTAGGTGAGATTGAGTATGTATGTATATTTGAATTGTTTCTTTTTCTATTCGTGAAGCAATTAATTATCCTATCTATACTACCTAGTATTTCATGTATCCATCCATATTTAATCCATTATCCCTATACACCTGCATATAGAAATCAAATCAATACTAAAATTGGATTATCCCTGCACGCCCTACCCATATAAAGAATTTCATACAAACATCCATATATATATATATATCCATCACGTACTCCTCAACCTCGACTCTCCACTTCCCATCCCCGTCCTCTCGACCGAGAATTCAAAAAGGCCCACCCCCGCCCCCTCTTTCCCCACCATACGTTCCTCCCACTCCTCCTCGCCCTCTCCCTCCTTTCCCAAATCCCCCGGTAACTCCCTCAATTCTCCTTGAACCTTCCAACTCCCCGTCATGCCTACTTGCTCCCAAACTTCCCCCCACAATCTAACCCATGAATCCGCATCATGGAGCCATCTCCCCTGTTCCCCTGTTCCACCTCCCTGTTTCCCTACCATACACCCGACGAACAGGGCACCTTCGGTGTTTTTGAGGAGTTTGACTATATTAGCACAAACGAGGAGTTGTTGATCCCAGGTGAAGAGATGCATGAAGAGGGAGGCGTGGATGATGGAGAAGGAATGGATGTGGTTTCTGAAAGTGAGAGTGAAGAAATTGGGATCGAGGATGTTGGCTGGGAGGAGGGTGAAGGATTGAGATGGAGATTGGGATTGGGGGGGAGAGGCATCGAGAAAGATTTTGTAGGAGGATTTTAGGAAGGAGGCGTTGTAGTCTGTGCCGTAGAGTTGGGAGGGAGGGATACGGGCATGGTGGGCAAGAGAACGGAGTCTAGATTATATTAGCCTAGCTTTTGTGGTGGATGTATATTCCAGTATCAATATGAACATGAATTTGGGGGCGAAAAGTAATGAGTAGGGAAGAAGGTTTGGAGTAGCAAGTGAGTATGAGAAGAAGAGATGAGGTGAGAGATGATGGATAAAAAATGGAATAATGATAGATGAACATACTCCTGAGCAACACAACAACCGAGATCAAGAAAAAGAGCCGGTGGATTAGAAGGCGTAGATGGTGTGGAGAGAATCTCAACGATGCGGGGATAGAGTGGGTGGGTCAGTAGACGCAGGGTTAGGAAGGAAAAATTGCCGATGGAAGGGTAGGGGGTTTGATTCCAGAGGAGATCGCGCTATGTATAGAGATTGGGTGTCAGTAATTTAGCCATCATTTTCTACGGGTAAGGTAGGTAGGTAGGTAGGTAGGTATTTGTTCTAGATTTTATCCCTTATTTCTTCATGATTCATTTCTTTTCTTTGGAGAAATATCTCATTCTCTCACACCAAACAGAATGAATTGAAAGACATAAAAGAAAAGCAAGAAAGGAATGGGATAAAATGATAGGAATATAATCCTAGAAATCTTACATACCATTTTATAAACATGCGCATCTACCTCCTCGGGAGGTATATGACTATAATTCTCCAATAGCTCACGTGCTTCAGGACCTAGACGTTTTCCAATGGTGGTATGATACCATGGTTTCGAAGTCGAATATTTATCGGATATAGGCGTTATTATAGAATTTGTCTTTGATTTCGATGTGAATAAAGGAAGATATGGCAATTTCGAGGTGGTTGTTGATGGTGGTGGTGAAGGAGGAGGAGTACCGAAATCGAAATGTGAGGAATGAGGGGAAAGAGGATCTTTCATCATGATTTCTTTAGTGTTTATGATAGCCATGAGCTAGATGCACCTGACGATTGGGTATATGGGGTGAGAGAGATGGTCCAGAGGGTATAAATGATATAAATTTGTGTAAAATATTGTAAAATATTGTTGTAGAAAGGAACGCGATTCAATCGATATGCCCAGGTGATTCGGATATTGAAAGAAATGAGGTTATTCAAATAAATTATTTAGCATTTATCCAAAGGGAAATCCAAGGTTACAAATACATACAGAGTGAATGAGTGAGTGAGTACATACAATACATGCAATTCATTCATCCATTCAACCATCCATCTCTCAGAAATTCTAGAAAGATTCCCAATACAGCCAGATAGGCCAGGGCTGAAAGTATATATACCTAGGTACATATACGGAGAATATATATACTAGGTAGGTACCTGTGTACTGGTAACATATATGTACCACCCAGTCCTTTGGGACGGACGGGATCTTTTTTTGTTTTTCAATACTTGCTTGCTACGATCTACCTGGATGATACCTAGGTAAGTGTTAAATGATTGATTGGTAAGAGATTGCTGACTCGAAGTTAGGTTTGTGCCCATACAATATTAATTCTTAAACAATGCTTTCCAGGACGAGTCTCTATTACTGGCTGGTGCATTCTTTGTTGTTTCGAATATTCTTGGATTTCGTCGCATTCGGTAAATGGTCAGGGCAGCGAGAGATCTGTTGCTTCTTTGTGCAGTGTCTCGAGTGTGCACTGGACTTTTTGATGGAACTTCTGTGAGTGAGGTGAAAAGTAATGTTAATGCGAAGAAGTGGAGAACAGCCAATTTATAGAATGGTTTTGACGGAGAACTCGAGAGTGATGTCTGTGATAAAGAATGGAGGAAGGAGCTAGAAGCTTATTTTATTATTACACTATTGATGAAAGCTTCACCTCGCATATCAATATTTTAACCCAAGGATAGAATAAAGGGGGAAAGATTGGCACTAGATGAGAGAAAGATGTACCGAGTATCTGTTCTACAAGATACAAGATCTCCAAGGATGGGGTTGAGACCGGAAATTATCTAAATGTCAAGTCCGCAGATCTAGCTCCTAGAATTATTATTAATTCGGCGCCCACGGAGTAGACATCTTATTAATGCTTGTCAATAAATTTCTAATCAATATTTGATCATGAAGCCTCACGACCAGTCTCGATATATTTAGGCATAATGGGAAGTTTGAAATTTAAACCACTGCGAGTCGATTGAAATGGTATGAAGATGCGTACAGTCACTTGTGCCGTCGCAAACATCCCTTGGTTCCCATTGCAATACATTGAACATAGGATTCATAGCCATTCGGACGGCTCACGGCATGCATGGGCGCTGCGTATAGAGCTAACATCCAGCCGCAATCTTGTGGGTCCATCGTGTTGAATCGCACTCTCTTTGGTCATATATTGGCTATCATTATTCCTGATGCTGTGTTGACCCCAGATCCATTTCTTCTTTGTACCTAGAATGTGCGAACGTATGTGGATATATAATATAAATACACCAAAAAGATCAGTAGCAATAAGAATTTTGGAACTGTGAAAGCTGGGGTAAGCTTGTTTTTTGAAATTATATCATTGATCATATCAATCCACATCACCAAGCTTCAAATCGCGCAAAGTCTTGTGTCAGGAACGTCGTGGCATTGATTTACTTTTCCGTAGCTATTGCACATGATTTTCATGCTGCTTTTCCAGTATTCATATGATCACAACCCTCCTGATCAACATCCCGAAAACCACATGCACCCCTTGTACGATAAAGAACCCATTTAGAATTTGCTGAAAGACTTAACAGCCTTGCCAGTTCGGGGAAGGACACGGAGAACATTGAAACGGACCTGTTATAATTGTATTAGTTAAGTTCATTCTTTCTACTTTGAAGAAATGAAATATAATCCATCAAGAGAAACCTGAGTGTTTGCGCAATTGATTACGTACGGTCTTGCTCAATGGTCTGCATTGTCCAACTGTGACTTGATCACCCTCTTCAACACGGAAAGCTGGGGAAACGTGGGCAGCGAGGTTCTTGTGTCTCTTCTCATATCTGGCGTATTTTGGGATGAAGTGGAGGTATTCTCTGCGGATGATGAGGGTACGGTGCATCTTGGTGGAAACAACAGTTCCGGTCAAGATACGACCACGGATAGAAACGAGACCGGTGAATGGGCACTTCTTGTCTGTTGAGAATTTCTTGTTAGCATCGCGCTCGATTTCGATTCAATTTTCGCCATCTCCCCCATGTTTCATTTCACCACTCGAAATCCACCATCTCCATCTCGAACAAATATGACCCAGCCTTCAAATTCCCGTGTCGCGTTGCTTAATTCCACCTCGATTCCAATAACCCGTAGAAAATTCCACATACCGATGTAGCTTCCCTCAATGGCGGTCTTTGGGGTTCTGAATCCCAATCCAACGTCCTTGTACCATCTGCGGCCACCCTTTCCAACCTTGCTGGACTTGGTCTTCGACTTAGAGTTAAGGAAGATGTGAGGTTGCTTTTGGAAAGCGCGCTCCGATTGTACGGTAAGTTCGGTGGCCATGGCTGCGAAATTTGGTCGATAGGTCGCAAATTCGTGGTGGTCGTCGATAGGAATGTCAACTGAAGGCTTCTGCAAATTTCCAATTTTTCTCGAAATGTGTGTGCCGCTAAGGTAATCGGCTAAGCGAGGATGCTCTTATGAAGGTCATGTGATTGGATAAAAAATTATTATGAATATTCAAGTTGTGAATTATATTCCGAAGTTGAACCGAGTTTCTCGTTTGGATCAGAACGCGACTTGTTTGTTTACTTTGAATTATTTGGGGTTTGTTTCATCTTCGGCATAGCAACATTAAGACAAGAATTGTACCATTACTCTTCCAAACTTCATAACTAACATATAGAAAATACTTTATGGCACCTTGAAATAATTCACATTCGACGACATTCAAGATGTCCTCCTTAGAGGAAGCTACACTTCCTGCGACTCGTCGCCCAAAATCAAGAAAATCATTATCTGCAATACCTGCAGATAAAGAAAATATGACGGCGGAACTTGGAGCTCTCACTGGGAAAAGGGCTCCAATCGAGAAGCCAGCAAAGAAGAAGAGAAGTAAGAGTATAGGTCCTGGCGGGCTAGATGCACTGAAAGATACTACTGGGAATCGTCGCAAGGTGAGCACCTCACGATGTGGAAGTCAAGAAACTAGCTAAATAAATGTTAGTCTTTGGCTACGATACCTCAACCACCTCCAAGATCCATCCTGAAACCTACTATGCCACCTCTCCGTGAGATTCCGGCGCATAACCCCAACAAAAAGTCGAGTCCGAAAAAGGCCAAAACATCTTCACCACCACTTCCAGGCTCTGAATTGTTAATCGATTTTGGCGTTGACGCTGGCTCAAAGGCTTCAGGCGCCGAAACACTTGATGATCCATTCCATATCGAAATTCCAAAGGCCAACAATGATAATCGAGTTGCATTGCGAACAGAGGAACAGCAACAAGCTGCTGCTAGAGAGAGAGAAGAGAAGGAAAGAGCTGATATGCAGAAAGAAGTTAATGCTAGACGAGATGCTCGTCGGAAATCTCTTGCTAATCGACGTGTCTCATTTGCGCCTGAAGCCACACTTCATACTTGGGATGTTGTTGTAGAATATCAAGATTCCACTACATCGTCTAATTCCACAAATTCCACCCGCCGGGCCTCAAATGTTACTGGGGACTCTGTCACTACCCCGCACCAGCAAAATTCTGGACCACCTAGCTCAGATCCTTCGGAGCCTCCATCAACACCACCTGAACAAATCGAAGATGACACAGCAAATGGATCACCAGAACATCAACGCGACCTACACCAAAAGAAGCGCCGCAGAAGTTCTGTCATACCTCCTATGAATTTCAATGACCCCAACGATGCTTTCTCATCCAGTCCTTTGAGTGGGAGTTCCGTGGGTGCTGAAGATATCGAAGAGGATGAATTTGCTTCTAGTGATTCTGATGGTGATGACGATGGAACCAGAATGACTATGGATGGTGGAGAAACAACAAATATGTCAATGGCATCAGTTCAATCAGGCTTTAGCGTTGGTTCAGATACGATGCTGGAACAATCTTTAAGGCGAGCTGCAAACCAAGCTGGTACACCAGCAATGAGTTTCGATGAACAAGGAGATACCAAAATGAGTGAAGACAATGAGATCGTCGCATCCTTTGCTCCATGGGCGAAGAAGGCCCCTCTAGAATCACAAAAAGACCAAGAAAATTTAAATCCTTTCTCATCAGCAGCCAAATCGAATATTCAGCTTGATGCTGAACAATCAGATGGAGAAGAGATGACAATGGATATGGATATGACAAGTGTAGTTGGTAGAACCTTACCAGGTCAACAACGAGAAGATGACGAGCTTTCTATGGATGTCACCCGTGCTTTCGGTGGTATTATTCCCAACAGCCAACCTGGAGCAAAACTCAATCCAGCGGGCCGTCGTCAAAGTACTCGTAGAATATCAGCAGGTGAAGAATCGGCATTCGGAGAACAGACCATGGACTTGACTACTGCTATAGGTGGAATTCATGCAGCTAAAGATGATGAGGATGTTTCTGAAGATGAGGATATGAGCATGGATTTTACATCGGCAATCGGTGGCGTACTATCACAGCCAGCTGCGGCCAAGAACAAGAGACGAGCTTCTACAGCTGCGAAGGCAAAGTCAAGCCAAAACCGCGAAAGCTTGTATTCTGCAGCCGGTGATGAAACGATGGGAATGGACATGGATATGGATATGACTACTGCGGTAGGTCGTATCATACCTTCGACTACGGAGGAGACCGAGGAAATGGAAATGGATATGGATGTGACAGTTGGTATGGAAATGACCAAGGCTTTAGGTGGTATTCTACCACGATTGAATGCTGGAGATCGAAATCAAGCCAAGAAGATTATGGAAATGGAAACAGATCTTGGTAGTTCACCATTCCGAGTAGATGTTCCCGCCAATTCTCCACCAAAGCCCATTAACCACAATGCTTTAACCGTGGCACCAGAAACTGGCAGCCCAAGCTTCACGGCAGGATTCAAGGGAAAGGGTCTTCGTAGAAGCATGGAGCGAATCTCTACAACACCCAAGTCGACACCAAAGTCCAAGATGTTG
This sequence comes from Botryotinia convoluta, assembly GCA_004786275.1. Taxonomy (NCBI): domain Eukaryota; kingdom Fungi; phylum Ascomycota; class Leotiomycetes; order Helotiales; family Sclerotiniaceae; genus Botryotinia; species Botryotinia convoluta. The sequence continues at coordinate 109,184 of PQXN01000056.1, read as the reverse complement.
ACGCCAGTCAAGAAACCTACTACTCCACAAAAACAGCTCACTCCACAACCTGCTCAACCATCTCATCCTGGCAAAACTCCACCGTCCAAGAACATTCTTATGCGTACAGGATCACCAAAGAGACTTTTCAAGCCTGATCTTAAAGAATCATCTTCTACTCCTCGTACAGCTTCAAGTAAAAAACAAACACCTAATAAGTTATTCAAGCAAGACAGCAATACAGGCCTTGCAACACCTAACTTTATTTTAACACCGCAAAAACGATTGTCTATTGGCATTGGTCTCGATAGGGTAGGACTAGGGTCACCAAAAGTTGCTGCTTTGTTAGACCGACGCGGATCGATTGGAGAACAGGCACGATCATTCACACCTACCCAGCCCGCGGATTTGAATCGTGGCGTACGATTCCAAGATCCTCGAATTATGGAGGCAGAAGTTGACAGGGAGCGAGAATTAGAAGAAGATAGAGAAAATGGACGTAAGATAATGGAGCGTGAAGCGGATCTAGGTGAAGGAGAAGAAAAAGACGCAACTTTGAACCTCAAAGAAATGATCAGCAGTCTAACCCCTAAGAAGAAGTCAATGAAAGGTCGCAAGAGTTTGCATGCCGGTGCCGCAATTGGACTTTTGGGCAAACGACCCGCTGAGTTGGATGAGGATGATTCAGATGAAGATGAGAGTGGTATGAAGCGACTGAGAAATCATCAGGGCAGCCCTGTCAAGAATGTCCATCTTCAAGGGCCACCAACCAAGGAACAAACAACAACTGGTCGCCTAACCCGGTCGAGCCGAAAGAGTATGGAAGATTCGACTGTTCCTTCTATCACTCCTACTCTCACTACTTCGCCCATCAAAGACACAATTACTACACCACGTGATCAAGGACGTTTCAAAGATGCAGAAGCCAATTTGACTGAGCCTGTGGCAATTCCATTCACAGAGACAGAACCGGTTGAATATCCAAAACTTCCTGAGGAAACCCTGGATAATGAACGCATACAGTTACAGGATTTCTTGAATATGACAAGTATTCGATTCATGGAATTGACAACTACCAAACGAAGGCATACAATCGCACCAAAACGGTCTAGTGATGGTCCGATAAGAAATCGACTGTCGGATCAAACCAAGGTGTCTCTTGAAGACTGTGTTGCCGCGGGTGCTGCTACAATTCCTATGCTTGAGTTATTCCAGCATGTAAGTTATCCACACAAATTCCTTTTGATGGCGCATGGTCATACTAACACACTTAGGCTTGTCATGAACTCAAAAAGTATATATCAGATGGCCGAAAAACAGTTCGCGAGATCGAGAGTGAAACCTTCGAGGAGAATCCCCCACTCTTCCGTGAATATATTTCTGCGCCGGCGGATATGAAGGTTGTCATGGATAATCAACTCAAGAATGTCAAGACGCACTCGCGTCTCCTCAGTAAAGGCATGTGGTATGATTGGCGATCAACATTACTTGAGACTGTTAAGGATGAACTCGTTAGAAGTGCTGAAGGCATGATCAATGATGAAGAAATCCTTGACAAACAACAAGCACTGCTAGACGCTGTGCTTCCAAAGATGATCAAACGAGCTCAGCAACTCCAACATGAAGAGACTAACCTAAAGACTGCTGCTGAAGAAATTGCTAGCTGTGATCCTGAAGAGCTCAGTGAAGCTCGACAGCAGCTGATCACCGTTGAAGCTGATGTTGATGCAAAAAGGCACATGATCGAGGAATTGAAGAAACAGCTTCAAGCAAGAGAAATTGAAATTGAAGTTGGAACTGCAAAAAAGGAAACATGTTTGGAAGAAATTCGTGAAGCGGAAAAGATTCGCGAGGAGTGCCGAGGTTGGAGTTCGAGCGAGCTTAGTAACCTCAAAGGTATATACCAGTCTCTGACCATAATCTATTGACATCGCTAACAATTTTCTAGCAAAAGTGGATGCTCTCGAAAAGAAGCATGGCTGGACTATCACTGGTGTCTCTGGAACAATGACTTCGATGACTTATCGAAAGGAGATTGAACTTGTTTTCGACGCAGCTACATTCAAGTCAAATGCTTCGAGCAAAATTACAAAGCCGGCAATTTCAAGAATCGATCTTTGGTACATCGCCGCCAATCGAGAATACAATCCATTAACCCTCACCCCCGAAAAGGAATTTCTCCTCCAATGCATCCGTGATCACGTTCGAGGATTACCACAATCAGAAACCGAAATCAAGACTCTGCTGAATTCTGTTAGCGTCGCTTGGAACAAAGCAGCAAGAGTAGTGGATGATATTTATCTACTAAATCTTGTTTGCCCAACTGTTGTCACCAAAACATCAGATAACTCTATCCTCGTCAAGTCAAAGTTATTGATTGCGGCTCTTAACACAAAGGTCGAATTAGCTTTCAGTCTCATTAGTCACAGCACAGACGAAGGATTTGATGTGGAGATTTCCCCAGTTGCAAAAGTAATTTATGGAGAAAGGTTTAATGAACCGAAGATGAGGGAGTTTCTTCTTAACAGACTAGGCAATTATGCTAAGGAGAAAGGAGATGGAACTAATGTTTCTTGGGGCTCAGCGGTAGCTGAATTGGGGGATAAATTATTGGCGAGGGGAAGAAAGTAAGATGTATAGGATTGAGATTTTATGTTCTGAGTTTTGATTCAGCGATGGTTCTTTGGTCTTGATGAGTTTAATGATGATTATGAAATGGGGATTTGATATCCATGGAGTAAGGGGTTAATGTATATGTGGTAGCGTAGGATATTTGATAGGATTTTGAGAATGAAAGTTTGATGTTTAGTCTTTGTTCATGATTAATTTTTGTTTGCTTATTAGTTTGAATGTTATAATAATTCTACTAGATGAACCTAGTCTTGGTACTACTATTCTGATGATTGACTTTCATTCTTCTCTCGTGAAAAGCAGGCTTTGTATCACATAGGTTGGCGAGGTTCACTCAGCAAATGGAGATTCACCGCCTTTGTGCTTGCGGATCAAAGTGGTTTGATGAATTTTGGTGTATACCTGGAAGGAATGTTGATTGAGTACAACTTACAATATCCTGCGTAGCTTCTATATTCAGATGTTTAAATATTGTTTGTGTTCTACTACATATATTTCAATCTACCGAATATCAATGCATGGACTCTCGCTGGCGCCACAGCGACGTGAACCCTTGTTCAATCCAACGTCATAATTTATATACCTAGTAATGCCCAACCCTAGCATAAAACAAACAGCTGAACCCAAACCTCCACAATATATATGGTTTCATTTCCAAAGCTGAATATATTTTCAATTCAATCTTCATTTCGTTTTCATTGAATCCGATTCATCATGCAAATCATCAATATCCTTTCTCTTGCATTCCTCCTGTCTAACATCAACGCCCTATATCTCTCAGCTGAGCAACATCCGATCACACCACCGTCTTCCCCCTTACTACCACCATCCTCAGAACAAACGGTTCCTCAACCTCTTATGGGTTTCGGAACATGGAATCTAAATCTTTCTCCTGAAAATACAACTGAAGCCGTCGCGTACGCAATTGAAATTGGATATCGTCAAATTGATTGCGCGGTTGCGTATGGGAATGAAGTGGCGGTAGGACAAGGAATTAAAGAGGGGTTGAAGAGAGCTGGGTTAGAGAGAGAGGATATTTGGGTGACGAGTAAACTTTGGAACGACCAGTATGTTATTATTTATTTTATTTTTCACGTGGTAGTATGAGTTGGGAATGATTGATTGAGAGTTATCTTGGTAGAAAATTAACTAATTGTTTGATGGAATAGCCATGGAAGTTATGAAAATGTGGAAAAGGGGTTAAATCAAACCCTCCAAGCTCTAGATCTCGAGTATCTGGATTTATATCTCATACATTGGCCTATTGGCTTTTCATCCAATGGAACCAAAAATCTCGATCACGTCCAGGTTTGTCTTCATTTTCTCCACGTTCTCAAATTCCAATTAACACGAAATAGACTTACAAATCCATGATTTCCCTCCCCAGATCTCGTGTTCTCAATATCGGGGTATCTAATTTCTCTCCGCTCCAACTCAAAAATGTCGTATCGACTGGTACGATGCCATATATGCATCAAATGGAACTCCATCCCTACTTACAACAATCGGCGTGGGTAGCGACGCATAAAGCTCTTGGTATTAAAATGACAGCTTATTCCCCATTGGGAAATACTAATCCGACTTATCATTCATTTCCCTCCTCATCACTCTCATCGTCTTCTTCTTCTTCATGGACATCCCTCTTCCGCCCCTCCTCCTCAAAACCAAAAGCCCCACCTCTCCTCCAAAACCCCATTCTTCTCGACATCGCCGAACAAAGAAATTGTACTCTAGCTCAAGTGGCGCTAAAATGGAACATGGGAAGGGGGATAAGTGTGATTCCGAAAAGCAGTCATGAGGAATGGATTAAGGAGAATTTGCACGCGGAGGAGTGTGAGTTGACGCATGCGGATCTGACGAAATTGAGGTTTGTGGGGAGGAAATGGTTGAGTAGATTTAATAATCCCGGGGAGGAATGGGGGGTGACGCTTTTTGAGGGATTGGAGGGAGTTTAGGAATTGAACGGTTATTGAGGGGAAGGAGGGAAGGGGGGGAGTACAGCAATTGGGATTTGATTCGAAAAGTGTTGGGATTTGATTTGTGTTTATGGATTACGAATGGGTTTGAGTAATAAGTTTGAAAATTGGAATTGGAATATCTGGGTGTGTTATCTTTTCATGTTGAAATAGACTCTCGCGATTAATCTCTCCAGCTTAAACAATGCGTTGCATTTCTGGTACGAGTATTTCGCACAATTTTGAGAAGTCGCCCTCATTTGGTTTTGTGTGCGACAATGAAGAGGAAGGAATATGGGTAGATGATCAATAGCACATAACAGGGTTTTTATTCACGGCGAAGCTTTCCACCATGGCTATCGAAACTCCACACGGGAGGCAGACAAAAGACTCAGGTGCTTGCAGACTCTTGCTTGTAGTATCATATAATGACGAATATTTCCTTCGCCTTAGCACTTATCCATGTAATTTTCACACTTTTTCATACTAGTGGGTATAGATACTTGGATCATTTCCATCGACAGATAGACTATTTCAAGGCCGGCACTTTTTTCCCGATGTTTAGTGTCGTTGGCTGACGGATTTAATGAAGAAAATTGGATGGTAATATATCACACCAGAGGAAAATCCATTCGCACAACCCTTTTCTACATCATATAAATTCGATTTTACTTATCTCGCCAATTAATCAGAGGGTTCTTGAACACTCGGGAGACCCGAGCCTTCAATAATATAGTGAACTTGTTCATAGGCTATTCGTCTATTTATGAGGGGGCGGGGGTGGAAAACTTTACATACCTAGGTATAGATAATCATGATCTCGTATACCCGAGCCGGAGTCTAGGAAGTAGTCTTCCTAGCGAGAAGTAATTTGATATGATTGGAAAGAATGGTGTATGAATATTTGTTCTCTAGGCTCGCTCGCTATTCGCTCCCGAGATTTGAGAATTCGGCGCGTCCTCTGTAGAAAATTCGACATGTCATTTCCATTCTCTGTGTAGGGATTTACTCTCGTCTAGAAGATTCAAGATCTTAAGATGGTCTATCAGACTCTATCTAGATACCGAGAGCCAAGTAAGCTTCAGGCGGCTTTAAGATGGGTAAAGTATACTAGCTCGATCTGGATAAGTAGAAGATCATGGTATTCTAAGTATTCGGGAGCTAGTGCTAGTTTTGACTTATACTATACCATATCGATGATTGCGTTTCTTGAATATCGTGGGAATTTGAAAAGGGGGTTTGAGTTGCTTGTGATGGGATTTTGCCACTTATTTACACCTACTCAGCTACTGTGCTTTATTGGTACCAGAAATGAAGCTTTGCTCGTTTTCCTAGGCTTGAAGTGTTGGGAATCTTTGTATCATGAATAAGGGGGGGACGGATTGATCAATGACTTATGGCTTTTAAATTCGAAGTTGATTTGAATTTATACTCCTTTCTTTGATCAAATTTACATCACAGCCCGGTCACTTCTAACTTCCAACTTCCAACCTCTGAGATAGAATATCTACATAGATTTACTAAATTTTTTATCAAATCTATAGACTCTCTTGATACTGGATATCCTTCAGAAAATAGGGTTATTATACTGCCGAGAATCGAGTTCATACACGATGATCATTTATATCAATCCAGAAAATCTTTCATCGAAGAGAATCTATTCCCTCTAGAGGTTGAAGGTGGGTAAAAATGACAAGTTGACGGGGAGGCGGGGAGGCAAGGCGAGTAGGCCTACGATGAAAGATTTAAATACAATCGGAAAGTGCAATGATTCAGTGAAAATCTTTTTAACACGAGAAGAGGGCAGGCTAAAGGCTTTGAAGTTAAAATCTCGAATGTCCCGAAATCCTCAACTTCAATAACGTCCGCACTGGTTGACATTATAAAGTGCTTCATTTTATACACTAATTTTATCACATCAATCTTCCTTCTCGCATTTAGTCTACTCGACAAGCAATGAAGTTGAGATAATAAACACTACTCTTATGGCACTAACAAACATATTATAATTATACATGGTTTTCATATTGATTCCTCTTACCAGTACTCATATGTACATAGTACGTACTAATGCTAGTGCTAGGAGCAAGCTTGCCTCGTATCTCGTATCTCGTATTGACCCCCAGATAAACGAGGCAAGTTACCCACTTATACTCACTTACACTTACTTCTTCATGTTCTATGCGATGTCTTGTGCTGCATTGCGATTGATGCAGGAAATCATTTACTTTGTTGGAATTTCTTCAACGGAAAATAATGTAATCGATGGTTAATTTTACTTTGTCAAAGCTTATTCCTCGTATCGGGCACGACAGCAGTGGTTATGGTTCACACATATATAAACCTACAATCCATCCATCATCATGAAGAATCCCTCCTCATCATCTTCTCCTTCCCCCCAAGATACATACTCTCCTGGAGAATCACACAACACAATGACATCTCCGTGCAATATCTCTACTATCCCCTATCCAGATTTACCCGGTGCTTCATTTCTTTCTGGAACAGCAGTACCAATTCTAAACTATACCGCCTCATCAATCGTACCACTTAACCAAGGCTCCACTGTCAATATCACTTCACTCGAATTCTGTAATGTAACACTTACATACACGCATCCGGGTCAAAATGATACTATCCATGTCAAAATCTATTTACCTTCTTCATCATCGTGGAATGGTCGATTTATGGGAACAGGCGGCGGCGGATTTAATACCGGGGGCATCGACGCCTATATGACTACTCCGGTGTCTGAAGGCTATGTAACAGCTGGTACAGATGGTGGTCACTATGTTGACAACGATAATCCCAACACCACCGGGTTCTATGCAACGGATTGGGCTCAGGTATCACCTGGAAATGTCAATCTTTATTTACTTCAAGATTTTGCTTCGGTTGCCTTGAATGATATGACGATCATTGGAAAGTCTGTTGCAGCTTCTTATTACGGAAGGAATCCGGATTACTCATATTGGAATGGCTGTTCGACAGGTGGAAGACAGGGTATGATGATGGCTCAACGGTATCCAGAAGGATATGATGGGATTCTAGCTGGTGCGCCGGGAATCAATTGGGCAGAATTCATCCCCTCGTTATATTGGCCTCAATTTATCATGAACCAGGTCGGAATTTATCCCAGTGCGTGTGAATTCGACGCGATCCTGGCTGCGGGAATTGAAGCTTGCGATGGTCTTGATGGTGTTATCGACAATCTCGTGGGCGCACCCGATCTCTGCAATTTCCAAGCAAATTCTACAGTTGGAAGGAATGTGAGTTGTTCAGATGGAAGTACTGCGATTGTTTCCTCGGCAGCTGTACAGGTCGCTCAAGCGGCTTGGGAAGGGCCGAGAACAGAAGACGGCAAGTTTTTGTGGTATGGCTTCAATCCTTCCACTCCTCTCAGCATCGCCACTGCAATCACTGTGTGCGCAGATGGAAACGCAAATTGCACACCTATCCCGGTTCCGTTCTCCGTCGACTGGATCAATCTCTTTGTGGAGAAAAACGCTTCGTTTCCTCTTGCAAATATCACACAAAAGGATTTTGCTCGCATCACTCATTCATCCGTCCAACAATTCGCATCTATCATCGGAACTTCGGATCCCGATCTCTCGGCATTCAAAGAGACGGGAGGGAAAATTCTTTCGTGGCATGGTTTGTCGGATCAACTTATTCCTCCGCTCGGGACGGAGAAGTATTATCGGGAAGTCGAGCAGAGAGATCTGAATGTGAGAGATTTTTATCGACTCTTTGAAGCGCCGGGTGTGCAGCATTGCTCTGGTGGGAATGGACCGTATCCGGCGGATTTGATGGGGGCTTTAATTAAGTGGGTTGAGAAAGGAGTGGCGCCAGAAGTTGTGGAGGCAAGAATCGCGCCGACGGGCAATGCGACGGAGATTGTGAGGAATTTGTGTTTGTATCCGTTGGTGCAGAAGTATGTTGGTGGGGATTCCAATGTGGCGAGCTCATTTGTGTGTAGTTTGGAGTTTTAATGAGGGTGTTGGGTTGGCTTGTAGAGTCGAGCTGCAGAGTTGGGAGATATTTGGTGAGATGATTTGGATGTGGGATGTTGGATGTTGGATACTGGAGAAGAGAATCCTTTCGATTCGATCTAATTAATTCTATTGTGCTTTAGTCTCCACAATTTGTTTTCATTCGTTATATTTATGTACATGTATACCTATATAGATGTGAATATTTTCAATGTACAATACGAAAGTTCTGATTTACATCTCCGAGCCAAATAAACGATTCAGGGAAATCAATCTTCTTTCATCGCTGCAGGTAGTTCTCTGGCTTTACTAACTACCTAGGTAGCTTCACTTCCACCCCACATTTCCCTTGAAATACTCACTCATTCCCATATCACACCAAACGATACAGTCAGTACCTACCAAGCATCTCCCCTCCCAATCCTTCTCCCCAATCCTCCATACCAGAAATCCAAGTAATCATACCTATCACCTCCACCGAAACACTCATCTCATACTACAAACCCAAAAATCTCGGCCCGAACTACCACCCGATATCTCCTTCCGAAACGCAAAATATCAACCGGGAATAAAATTAAAAAGTGTTCTTATTCCCAGACGATGTAATTTTTTTCTGAAAATTGTGTAAAATGTGCTGGTGAACGGGTAAAGGTGAAGTGTTTTTGAGATGTGCAACAAAAGATTTTTGGGGGGGAGGGGGACCAATGAGAGGGAGGTAACGTGATGATGTTGATTATAACAACTAACTGCCCAGGCTTTTTGGTTGGGGAGAGATGGGGTAGGTGTAGTGATTGATTGGTATTTGTATAGTGGTAATGCATTTACCTACCTAGTATGTATATGGGATGATGGGAATAGAATATAGATGTGTCTACGTAGTAGTACATGAGGAGAAGATAGATGTCTGGATTGGGATTGATGTATATGTCTATGTCTATGCTGCACGTATCAGAATGTAAAATACTGGTACCATGCTCTTTGGTTCTTGATGGTATCATATCAACCTTACTTTGGATTCTTGTTAATGATCTGTTATTTGTATGGTTGTCACTTGTAAAATGGGTTGCTTTGAGACGGCAAGTTGTGTATTTTAATTACTATAGGGATATATTACACGGGACTTCCTGGGGTTGACTACTAGACACTCAGGTGAGGCTATTCGGAAATCATTTTGACTTCACTTCATGCTAATGATGCTATCCTTTGGTGAAGCGCGCGTTGTGCGGAACTGCTTGCTTGGATTTACTGCATATTCTTCTTGATTCACATTATATTGACGTCGGTGAGAGTTTGAATGAAAACGAGAAGGGGGTATGGTCGAAGGGAGGATGAAAGGATTAATAGATAGACTATGTGATCACCTACTCTTGAAGTTCTCTTGAAGTTCTCTTGTAGTTCAAATTTGCAGATATAAATTTGGGAAATATCAAGGTCAGCGCCAGCATCAGTACCAAGGGTGAACGTCGAGTTCAACTTCGATATCATTTTTGAAGTAACTTTGAATTAACTTCACTCTACAACATCAGCTTCAACATCAACATCCAATTCTCAACCTTTAATCTCACTTTCCCACTTTCCTATTTCCATTCTCTAATATCAATCCATATCGCTGCCGAGGTACCTTGGTGGTCTAAGAATCCCGTCGAAATTTCTCATCAATGACTCATGTAATTCACTCCAGATACTTTGAAAATTGGATTGAAAATTTGAACATTTGAAAATTTCATCCTTTGCACTGCCTCCCCAACCTTCCCGCCCTCAACAAACTTTTCTATTGGTGATATCTTCAAAATAATTCACTACCATCGATTGCGCCATTTTTCTGCTACACCCAGTTTCCAAAAAAAAAAAACAAAGACAAATTCACTTTATATCTCATATGTGCCGCCTCTATCGGAAAGACGGCAGAGAAACAAGGTCGGAAGAAAGAAAACTTGCGCAATCTCATTTCCCAACAGACGCCAGCAAGGTATTTCCCCTCACTTTCACCCATTTCCTCTCATTTTCCAATATTCAATTTTAAGCCGCAGAGAAAATTTTACACTCAAGCGAAGTGATCTAGCGCACCGAGATCGATTCCAAATTAACTCAAATACTTCCACATACACCGTACCCTTTCTGATTTCTTTTTCTCTCGACACGAATCTTCTCCAGACTGGAGTTTGTTCTTTTCTTTGCAGACTCGCCACCTGCATTGAATCGAACTTACTTCATGTCTTGGACCAACATCTCAATTATTAAAGTGCCGCCTTGGATCTTTTTTATTCTTCAATTGATTTGTTCTTCGCAGTCCCCCTCCTCCGTTCCCTTCTTCTTACTTTCTCGTTGTTGGATATCAACCTTCACCATTTCATTTTGGTCTCTTTTGTGCAGTGCCTGCTGTACGAAATTGACCACTTTGGTATTGGTCCAACATTTTAATCATTGAGTGCCTCCGCCTACCGATCTCAATTATTCTTTTGTTCTTCATTATCCTTCAACTTCTTCTTGTTTGTCGATACCATCTTCTTCAGCTCAATTTGTCTTTTACTTGTAGTAGCCTGCTGCAAGCGATTGACCATTTCGACCTGATCCAACATTGCAATCATTGAGTACCTTTATCCTTCGACCTCAATCATTCTTTTGTTCCTGGTATCCTCAACTTCTTCGATAACGAGTATTCTCTAGATGGCCTTTATCAACCTTTCTTTTGTAGCGCCAACTGCAACTGAAAATGATTTACTTCGTCTCTTGAACAAATCGTTGTCTCCTCCCTCCCTTCTCAATCGACCAAACCACTTGATCGAGCTTCGACAGCTTTCGAGCTTGAAAGTTCTGTGTAGCGCCAACTGCATAGAATTAGCAAGCTCCATTTCTCTCGACTTGCTCATCTTGTGGACCACTGGTCACCTTTAACCTTACATGCGATTCGGACCTGAGGAGTGTCTTTTCTTTGTAGCGGCCGTTGCAAAGAATAGACTCATTTTTTCGTCTCGGCAAAAGATCATGAGTCCCATTGATCACGATCTTCATCACTTGTTCGGTACATCGACAATACAAAGCCACCTACCCTTTGTAAATCACCACGCTGCTCCTTTCAATACCACCACCAGCGACCCATTCGCACTATTCTCGTCTGCGTCTGGTCTCTTCCTTACCCTTTTCCGACCTTTCTTGTGTAAGTTTTTCCTCGCATGCAGTTCTACCTGAACAACGCCATACTAACTGCAAACAGGTTTTTCTTTTCGTGTGCTTGTTTTGATTACGATCAACTCTGACCCGTTCGAGTTTTGGTAAGTCACCAACTTGAACACGTCGTTGCACTACCACCAAAATACTAACACACCTTGCAGAATTGTTATCGCCTTCCTCTTTTCATTTCGGCCTTTCCTTTCTCGACAATATCGTTATCATTTTTATCCGGTTCGACAAATATCTTTATTATTCTTATCGCAAGAAGTATGTATTTTCATGATTCTCATCCCCCCTCCACTTCTCACCTTGACCAATTCTAACCTCGAACAACAGGCGTTCGCAGTACGGAATGGTGTGGTTGCAGGTGTGATGAACTGGTTGGGCGGAAACCCACATCTTCATGATCCACCTCTCCACTTACCATGTCTTCGTCTCCCTCCGTTGGTTCTACCAAACTTTGTTGTTGATCCTTATACGGTCTCCCTCGATGAACCATACGTCCAGTGCGGAGGTTCTTCGTTCGCAGAGCTGTACGTCCCGGTCGCCGATGGCACGACAGGATGCAGCTTCTGACGGGAGATCAGGTCGAGTCAATAGTCAGGACGGTGTAAATATAGCAGGCTGCGTCGGCAGGAAGCTTGAGAGCCCCCTGACTTCCTTCTCACATGACCATCGATTGCCTGAGGAAAACACCAGGACGGCAGGCACACCCGAGAGGGTACGTGACCGACTTAGCCTAATGGGACTCAGGGAGACACGGGACGTCCCTCGTTGTCTTTCAAAGCAAATATTACAACAAAGTGGGGTTTTATTAATGGGTACGGGATCGACATTGACTGGTAATAGTGAGTTGGGTGGTGACTGTTGATGTGGTGGGACGGTTTTGCTAGGGATTCTGAGGTGGTGGTTGGTCTGGTTGCTGGTGCGGTGGTTGAAGTTTCGAGGCTGCGGCCCTTCTTGTATTTTTATCTTCACCACAGGTTGATTCGGGGAGATCAGCTGTGTTTTCAGGCCTGGTGGGCTGGAGTTGACTTCGGTCAAAGGAAACAGAGAAGAACTTCAATTTGCTCTCATGCAATTGAAGCTTGGTGGTGTTGGAGGAAAAGGTAAAACCCAAAAAAACACGGAAAAGAAAAAAGACAAAAAAACTCAAAAAAGGAAAAGGTCAGGCTTGACTTGTACGAAAAGTCCGCTTTGGTGACGATCGAGGAGGATTTCTTGTGGAGGAACAGCTTGACTTGAATATTGTAATAACAATCTTGTACAAATACCTTCATTTCCCTTGTGAATGCATTTGATGAACATGACATGTCTTGTGATCTCCACCAACCTTTCCTCTGACCCATTTCCCTCTTCTTGTATTTACTAATATACCGAAGGAAGTTCCAATCATATTCCCGACTTCGTGAATCCCAGAACACTCAAGCGGGAATGCTTTAATGAGGTGGATCAGATTCTGATATACCCATCACCATTGATTGACCTTGAAGTAGCAGAAACCACGCCACATTACACAACATCACACCACCACACCATACCACCTCTTCTTAGATGGTTGAATTGCATACATATTCCCTCCATCTCCTCACACTGACTTCTTCCTACCACCAACTCACCTTGTTCACCATAGCAAACGCAAACAAACCCACGATGATAATTTTCAAAAACACATCCCGTTCTACTACGAATCCCAAGGCAGAGAGAGAGCACCAGGAGGTGACGTTGAAAATTTAGATAGGAGAGGATAGGATGGGTGGACGCACGGCGCATTTTACGATCCTTACATTCCGCCACACCTCGAACATCGAATATCAAGCCTCAAACCTCGATTGAGAACCAACCTCGTACCTCGAATTCTCTGCTGCGAGCTTGCGAGTGGTGGTTAATTGATTGCTTTTTGTGAATTACGTATTCTTGCTATACCGATATCGAAATATTCTGACGTGGAGAGATGGTAGGTGGGGTAGGGTAGGTTGTGTTTGTAGGATTACACTGCTGCTGCTGCTGCTGTTAGAGGGGTAGTTTTGCATGGATCTGCCTGTTTTACGCGTCTCAAGACGATACAATATAACGGAGCAACCAGGGCGTGGAAATATTATGGACAGATGGATGAGTGGTGGTGATGATGCGAGCTGCTAATTACTAATTTCATCAAACATCCATAGGTTTCTTGCCAATCTACCATGCGCTGCGCGCGAGCGATATATAAGACGCGAAACGATTTACCAGGTTCACACACAGTGGGGAAATAGACACATGGGTTGAGAAGTGCTTGAGGGCTTGCAACGGATGATATGAATCGTGCATAGGGAATCACGATACATAATTCACGGTTGCGTTCATGGTTGTGGAGAAGAGAATTGATTTGATTGTTGGAAGATATCCTAAATACGAGTGCATGATAGAGGTTGAAGACCTAGCAAGACGCGCAAGACGCGAAAGACGAAAGGAGATAAGGAGAAATATGCATATGGGAAGAAAAATGCAACTCCACCATGCCCTGCTTGTCGAACATACCAGATAATGGATGGCTAGAGGGGCCGGGATAGTGGCTATAGTTGGAATGATTCGCCGTTGGTGCGAAACACTCACACAGGCTCGTTTTTAGAGAACGATCCTTGGCCGTGAGAATTTGCGAAAGAGGGCGCCGGTTCAATCCAAAAGATAAAGAAAGTGGGACGGGAAGTTATGAATGCAGTTGGCATTCCGAAATCCGTACGCCAAACTATATTCGGTCCCATACATGCTGCGAAGCATTCGCCATTGCTTTCCTGTGACAACCCATAGACGCGTGTCGGAAAACTACGAGTAGCTCACGGAACCTCGAGAATCGATATGCTTTGGTTGTACTCGAGGCTTAGGATACTCACAGTTATTCCTTTAAAACGAAAGTATTGCGATTGAAGCCAAAATGTTTATTGAGCCGCTTGCCCAAACCACGAAGCTGGATGAGGTCAAAATACGGATCTGGATGGGGTCTGTGACAGCCAATCTTTTTGCTGTCGCCCCAGTCAAGATGTGCGACAGGTTGAAACTCAACCGCAGAACCTCTACCTTCCCACGATTCAAACCCAGCTTTACGCATCGCGCGTCTGAAATCCTTCCAGCTGACAGTGCCGGTATCTTGACCACCATCTGGATCAGAGTACATGGAGGTGAAAATGCCCAGCGTTTTTATATCGACTTTGATTTGCAGCTCGGTCGTTGTTGCGTCAAATTTTTCGACCGCTGAGACTTTTGGTACTGCTTGTACCGTATCAACCGCTTGTGTTGAAGCTACTATTCGTGTCTTCGTCTTCTCTTTATTGTGCGGGGCTTGAAACGTGTTTGAATCTTCAATGCCCCAAACCGTTTGAACCTCCGCGGTAACCTTATTTACCTTTTTGTTCTTCGCTTGCAGATCTGACTCTATTCTGGCTCTGATGCTGTCATACTTTAGCTTGATATTTACTATGTGGTCTGCATCAATATCTGGTAAGATAGCATTTATCTCCTCAATATCTCCGTCATTCACGCCACTATGTTCCAATGTGCTCTGAAAAACTCTTGGGTTCCCTTCCACATCTTGGAGAGGGCAATCGTTGAATTCATGTCGCAAGCGATCCATGTTTCGTCTTTTTTCCCGCTCGGGGTGGAAGCTTCGAAAATTCTTTAAGAGCTTCAGTATTATGAAGCTCCATCTCTATCGAGTCCCAATCTTCAGTATCTGTCTCAGCGTCTCCACTTCCATTTCCCTGCAAGTGTTGTTGAGGTAAAACTTCATGTCGTCCATGTCGACTTATCATCTTGTCTATCTCATGCAATGTAGCCCAATCGGAATAAAGCATTGCGAGAGGCTCTTCAACTCGAGCGCGTTGTTCTTTAGTGGCTTGTTGGAAATAATCATTCAGATACCAAACATTAGTGATCTATTGTGTCGATATTTCTCATCAGGATCTCCTATTACCATGCTTAGGCAATAATGCAGGGGGTCTTCGTAAAAATATTTTCCGGTACCTTTGGAAAATCCAGGTCTTTGGCTTAAAACGTAACCTGTTACAGCCCAACAATCTTTCATGCAGTTTTATAGCAATACTTCCAAATCACACAGTGCTTTGTTGTATTCCAAACGGAGAGCTTCGTCTTTGGTGATATCATAGATGGCAGTCGAGTAATATACACCTCTAAGCTTCTCTATTTCGGAAACCAACTTTCTCCAATTTCGCATGGCCATCAGTTCCCTGATAAGGTCGCCCGTCTGAATATGGTGCTTCTTGAAGTTAAAGGTCGGGCCTCGAATGACCTTTCCGTCTCCCAAAATATTTAGCCATCGTTTAGCATATGCGGGATCCATTTGTAGGAGCTCAATGTGATCTAGTTTGATATCTAGAGCCACACGTGCGCTACTCAATAGCCTCCTGATATCGAAACGCTGTGGCGGACCATAAGATTCAATTTCATATCCAGAAAAAAATCCATGAATAGCTGGAATGCGAAATTGGAACCTAGTACAGACGTCCAATTGTTCCAGGCCATCATAGTTCGCTACTAATTGCTCCACTGTTCGACGGAGGATTTCCATTGTCTTGCTTTGTGCTCTCAAGATTAGATGTGCACGCGGAAAGCCAATGATATCATTTCTATGTGCAGCGTTCTTGTCCCATTCAGTGAGATCTCCGTATCTTTGGCCATACATGATTACGTAGTCCGGGTGATAAACTGCCCACACATGACCAATACTCCACTCATGATCAATTTGACTGCTGTCGAATGCGACATATTCTGAGGGGTGATGGTTGCCTCGGTTGAATATAAGACTTAGAAGTAAAGCGGGGTCGTCCGCCAATGCCTCTACATTCAAGTACTCCAAGGGTAGCATCTCACACCACTCAGACCAAAGCTTACTATCCTCACTGCTTATAGCTTCCCATGATTTTGGAGTCAAGATCGAGTGCCATTTCCGAGGCAACATTTCCGGAATTGTCTCTTTCAGAAACTTTGCACGCTTCCGCTTGTTCATCGCGGTCCATCGTTTCATCATCCATCCTCCGTAGAGTATTCATTGATCTCTTAGATACTGTTGTTCCCCCACGATAACACCCGCAAGGGTTTCTGTTGTGTATTGGGCACGATTCCAGTCCCAATCTACAATATGGTATACCCAATCAAGGTACTGCTGATTTTCTTTGGAGCGATATTGCTGCAGACAACATTTACATGATTCTTCGCAGGGAAAAGGCTTGAATTTTGCTCCAATTAGTCTTCTGGGCTTCCATTGAAAGTAAGCAAGGTGGAATCCTATCCAGTTAGAAGCCATGTTGACTACGCATGAAATGACCCAATATATACGAGTTTGATAGGAAAAAGGCTTGTGTAAGGCGGTTTTCTGCTGGCTTTAATTTTGGTCTGATAGGAGTGTTGGGTATATAAAAGATTTGTTGAACAATGATGTGTCGCAAAGTATTTCTTGACAGCCTTGATCTGATGCGCAATATGGCGAGGTTGAAAAGGTTAGATAAGGCAGGAAACCGTGCTGTGTTTGCTTGAGTATTTGCTAGAGGCAGTAACTTTCAAGAAAATTAGCTGAATCGCTCAACATTTACGAGTATGAAGAATGTAGGTACTTACATGCAGAAACTCATTCTCTGGCTAGTGGGTAATTGGCTCGTTCTCGAGTAATATCTGTATGCGCGTTGCTGTAGAAGACTGAGATGGTACAACCCTTGGTCTGAGCTATTGCCTACCAGAAACTGCGAATAGACTTCCAAAGATGCTGATAGACGCCCAGGCGTTTAGATTTCCTCGGATTGCTGATGATGTGTAGGTCGGGTTTCTTCGTGGTTCCTCTGTGAACTTATCGAGGCAAGGCGGAATAAGAAGAAGATAGTAGACTTGAAGAGTTAGACTCGGCGTCAATAGCGGGTTTCGGTCGTTAAGACCGGAGTGAGCTCCTTCGAAACCTAGGCTATCTCTAAGACTTGCCCCGGAATATTGTCTAGGTATAGGTACACACGCCTTCGCTTTTTTAAGTGTCGATATTCTAGACCATATAGTATGGCAAGTAGATCGTGAGATCTTACTCTCTTGTACCTCGTGAGAATTGGACTACGGGAATCGATGACTTGGTTGGGATAATTGATTTTTTGAGTGTTAAGAATTATGTAATGACTGGGAGTTGGGGAGTTTGAGGGTTGGTTGTCAACTTACTTGATGAGGTTATTCGAGGCTACGAGGTTGTTGATTATTTCAAGAAGGTAAGCTGCGTCTATGTTAGACGCGATTTTGGATTTAGATGGATGAGTCGAAAGAGCTTATGAAGTAATTCTTTTGTCGGGGTGAGTAGGAGGATTGGATCTGTTGCGAAATCGAAATCGGATATGTGGGTTGGTTTTATATGCTAATATGGTGATGAGAAAATGGATTTAAGGATCCGGAAGTATTGCAGAAGTAGGTATTGCAAAGACCAGCTCTTCTTATAGGATATCCGTGCGAGTGTTGAGCCCCTGGTGTAATGAGGATGTGTGGTATGATTGAACCTCTTATTGGTAGTTAGGATATGATATGGCTTAGTAGTTAGTCAAAGATTCTGTTATGGACTACGTAGTTTTTTGTCTTACAGGTTACAACGCTCTGGGGTAAAATTACTGCTCAGTTGTTCAATGGTATAGAATAGCTGTAGTTATTTCTGTGGTTCTTTTGTGTGGATGATAGGTTTCTCTGTTCTTTTCTTTTCTGTTCTGCTCTGTACTATTCTGTTCTCAGATTTTAAACTTTCCAATTTGTGGAATAGGTAGTTATACAAATTACAGAACAATATTGAGGTGGGGTGGGGTGGGGACATTGATTTTTCTTTTGATTTTGCTTTTGATTCATTTGTATACTGCTTCCTAGATTGTATGGTTTGGTACTGGGTTTTATTGCTGTGGTGTTGCTTGCTGTGTTGCTGTAATAGTATGAAACTGGAGGATGGGAGATAGGTAGATGGTAGATAACATGGTTTTGAGACGTGTTGAGACGTGTTGTTTGTTTGTTTGTTTGGTATTGTGAGTTATTGTGAGTTCATGATTACTTGGATGGATGGATGCTTTCTGTAGAATTACCTACCTATCCCTTTTCCCCTATATAAATTGGTGAATTGAGATTCAGAAACGAAAATAAGCGACGTGATGGATAAAGGATAAAGTTGGTGATGTTTGGGCATGTGTATTTGTTAACTACCTACCTAGGTAAGTCTAGAATTCCTTAAGATATGAGATTTGAGATTTGAGAGGAAATTGTTAAGTGCTGGGAATTTAATTTAGGAAAAAGAATTGGATGGACGGGTTTTGGATGGGCTTGTATGTATTGTGATGATTGTAAATTTGAGTCTTTGATTTTTTTATTAGAGGGGAAAATAAAGGAAGGATGGTCTTTAAGATTTGGAAGTCTTGCTTTTTTTTTTTTTTTTTTCAACTGGACTGAGGGAAAAGAAAGGCAGATGTTGAATTAGATATCTGGATAGATGGGTTTATTACTCTGAATTCTTTTGTAATTTTTGGGGGAGGGATCACATGGGGAGATGAAATTAATGTAGGTGGTTTTTGCGTATGACAATAGGAATACAAATAAATATAGTAACCATAACCGTTTTTATGGACCGCGCAATAAGTACCTATAGATCAGGTAGTAGATCTTATAGCTTATCTACAGATTATCAGTATGTACAGACAACTTTTTTGTAGTCTATGCATGGGATTGAGGGAGAATATCTAGGGAAAGTGGAAGGTTTTTCCAAGAGAGAGCGAAAGATATATTTAGAGAATCGAGATTCTTTCGAGTAGTAGCTATATATTACTGTCTTGGAGAGGAGATGTGAAGTTTCGAGATTTCTCGATATGATGGGATTGTGTTATATGTATAGTATGGATAACTGCGAGGAGCTGGATGGTGAGAAATTATCCTTCTATGTACCTAGTATGTATGTATTTTGAGATTTTTTGCGAAAGTATCGAGATGATCTGGTTGTAGATGGGGTCTATGAATACTCGGTAATGGTGATGCTGGTGGTGATGTGCGGATGGGAAAAACTAATTGAGGCTCAAAGAACTCATCTTTGCGATATGAAAGAGGTAGGATAATATGAGCGTGGAAGCTAGATAACAAAGCGCACAACGGATACTGGAGATGCACTATATTATACGAAGGGTGTCGGAAGAACTGGAGTAGTGCTCGTTGAATGACCTATTGTCTGTATGTGGTGACCCTGTCTCGTCTCCTCTGTCAATACGGAGGTAAGAGGAGTAGGCGAAGAGTTTGAGATACTTTAACGTATCCTGATTTGATAGGAAAATGCGAATCTGCTTTACATTTGATTCTGGCAGATGGGAAGAGATTGTTTTCCTTCGAGACGGGTGAATGTGCGAGGTTCTAGCTGTCAAAGACTCAAAGTTGTTGTTTGCATTCAGCAGTGTCGCCATCCATGCACGATTGATGCGGCTTGGATATGGGATGGAAAAGAGATCTGTTTAGTTGTGGAAGAGAAGTTAAGAGGCAGATAATACAAATGATCGCCAAGTGGCTGAATTGATCCAGATTATATGTGAAAGGAACGAGTCTTGAAATTGGTTGTCCTCTAGTTTCAAATTTGATGCAGTTGTCGTGTAAAACATATCTTCCTAAGAACACAAAGCAACAATATAATAGTGGATGACAATGAAAGATATTCTTTTACTAACCTGAGGAGATCATCATTCATACCACAATAAACAGAGGCTGTAGTCTCTGGCACAACATCGGAATCACGATTGACAAAGGTATAACTTAAATCAAAGTTTTCCAGTCCTTCTTCTAGTTATGAAATCAAGGATAGATCTAGAGTTTCGACTAGCTCAACAAGTAATAGGTCCTTCGTGTGGTATATTGGCGATCTACTGACGGATTGGAGATATCACACGGCCCGCTTAAATTTCGGTCAAACCGCATCCTGCAGTATGGTGGAATTCGACAAATCGTTACCGAGCGTGAAATTAGCATGGTATTAGCGCACTATAGTGAAAATCTAGTAGCTCAACACATCCGCAATGCTCACGAAAAAGCTGCTATGTATTTAACGAGCGCATTGAACATTTCCTAGGTGAGATAGCTGTATCCATGTGCCAGATATGGTCCGCCTCTACAGATCGATCATCCACTTCGGGTCTTGGAATTCAATCATGATTGCAGTTCATTCATTTTCGAAATCGGCATCTTCCACTGCACTTTACCTTCAAGCATGACCGACAAAACCCATGTTCTATGAATTTTCCCATCCGCACCGAGCGGGCCGCCAGACTTCGCAAACGTCTCCCAAATGTATTCGTAAAGCTTCCTCAGCAACTTCGCCACAATCTATCGTGCGGAGACATGGACTCAAAACAACATATTCATCATTCCTGATGTCTACGCCAATTCTGTAAAAATCTTCAGGCCGTGAATGGTTCAGTATAACTCCACTTGTAGGGGTGCGATCCATTATTGATAAGATATATCCATATCCTGGTTTATCACAACCGGAACAAACTATTGACAGGATTCCAGAACAGATTTTTCACGGTAATTGGAAATATGGCTTTTGTAGCGACTTTCGGGTGGTTTCTCACGAACAACCTTCCTAAGGAGAAGATACCTCGGAGATTTTGGGAGTACCCTTCCCGTCAAAGTGCTCAAAGTGCAATTAACTAAGCCCCTCGTGGCCTACGCAATTATTGAGATTTCTGATTTCGTCAAGCTGTATATAGTGGATATATATCGTCGTCACCATTGTCCTTTATAGATAATATATATAAAATGAAATAAAGTTATACAGTACAGATTAGTGCGTAAGTCTGCTAGATCTGATCTGCCTTACAGTATTCTTCCAAGCATGATCCCTGATATATATTTTTAAATAACATCAACTTTGAATACAGAAAATTAGTCCTACATAATATTCAAGATTTGATTTGATGTATTAATACACTATTACAAGTCAACTAAGGGTTCCTACCTAATTCTTACGCATGTGTTTGGAATGTTTCATGTGGCTTATCTTATATCATTTTTTGAAGAAATTTTAATACTTCGAGTTCGTTGTTAGTCATTTTTGACCCGTTAGGACCCACTGCCGAAGTTTAGGATTCTATGCGGAAGAAAAAACTGGGATGTTGAATGTTATTTTCTTCTCAAAATTTGATATCGATTTGTTCTATGAGGGTTCCGAATCATTGATTATACAAGAATAGCTGCAAACATATCATTCGAAGGTCTTTCAACTCTTACGATATTAACAACATCATTTCATGTTATTATTTCAACATGAAATAACAATGTTTCTTAAGGGGGTTGATTTTTTTTTAGCGAGATTCTTGTCCCAGTTTTCCACCCATTTTAATCGAGTAGGGGTCAAGAATACTAATACCAACCAACGCAGACCAGCCACCGAGTCAATTCATGCGTAAGGCTGTGACTGTAAGGACGTGTCTTAGCTAAGGGCGCGACTACAAAGTGATTAACCTCAGCGGTATCGGAAATTATATTCCGGATTGACAGCGACGACTTGCTGACCTGCCAAGAGAAAGCATACGTAGTCCCCTACTACGAATTTTTACATCTTTTTTTGGCTGGTAATCATGTAGAATATCGATCTTGAAAAGATGGGATTAGTGAGTTTTCGGATTTCCGTACAAGTTCCTTCATAGCACATGCATCTCGCCAAAATAGGTTGTCAAAAGTTAAACTCACGAGTATTCAGTACTCGATTGGGCATTCTCAAACTTAAAAACGAGTACCGCCCACGGTAGTTGCTCTCGGGACCGAAACTTGCCAAGGAATGCATGCCAATCATGTCCCATAGATCCGCTTAAACGTGCGGGTATGTGGGTCGAGCCGCCAGTCCCGGAAAGACCCTGACCTTGACAGGTCGGCTATTACTCCGATCAGATCTGAAATGGTAGGACAAGTGCATACTGAGTACCAGCGATATTGAAGGTACTGTGCAAGGCTTCCAGAATGTGGTTTCGGAACCGAAAGATTAAGCAAGATACGATAAGCTTGTTATAACCTCCTTGACATTGTCGATTCATTCATTCATTGATCTTTGATTACTGAAGACCCGGGCTTTCCAGCCATCAGGTCCCTAGAGCTACGTTATTGAGCGATCAATAGACCAATGACAAGTGTGTGAAGATTCAGCTTCTAAGCTCGTATTTACGAGAATAGGCGGCTATCGAATATCAACCTAAATTATCTACCCCATTCTCAACTCAACTACGATTAAAGTTGTTCTTTCCAGTCTAGCCTTCTTTCACTGAATCAAAAAGTGTCTTAGTCGCATGTACGTACTACCACATGGTGGGGAAACATGAGCTCTTACCCTTTTCGACCAAGCTAAGCTGTCAGATAGACGTTAACTCTTAGTTTCATCCTTGCGTTCCTCGATCTGACCAATTACACATTGTGTTTGAAGCATAAACTATCACTCATGCTGTCAGACAATAAGCATCTCCGCCGCTAAGGACCCAGGTTATTCCGCTTGTAGTTCACCATCTTGTGGTACGTGCATCTAGCATCGGAGCTGCAAACTTCTGGCTGCATGAGCATATGAAAGAAATTAGTACAAAGATGATGATAGATGTGTATGCTAGTGGATGGCATCTCCTTGGCTTTGAAGACTTTATCAAATCTACTATCCAAAGCTTCCTGACTAGAAAATCTAAACAATTTCAGAAATGGGAAATGTGTCAATAAGGAAAACACTTTTCGTGATGTCTTACTGTGCGTTAAGATTTTGATATTTTGGCTAGCGACAAGTACCATAGCAAATACTCGACTTGGCACTATATCTTTCCCCTTGATCGACAGAGGTATCCGAAGTTCCAGGCGGTGAAAATCGATGTGTCGACTATATATCGTTAAAATCGTGGTGCATTATCGGATTAAGTTGAAAATCGAATTTGAATCTTTAAATCCACACGGCCAGCATCCACCCATTATCGAAATGACTACGGAGTACGCGTCTGCAGCCATCAAAGCCGCATTTCCATGCATTGTTCTCGCTTCCCCTGGGTAAACGCTGGCTTTTCTTAGATTCATTCTTTGTTGGCTAGGGGGTTGAAGGATTCAATCAAGTGGACATGAATACAAAGACAATTAGAAGACTACTATATAATTCCCTAGGGGTACTCGATGAGTATGTTGTTTCATTATCACCTTTTTACAGTAGAGGCCACTGCCATACAATCAATACAGGTTTTCTCTCTTTTCAATTAATTCCACTTGTTTGATTACCTATCGCAGCCATGAAGATCACTCAGACAGCAGCTCTCGCCACCCTCTTGGCAACCGTTTTAGCAAAGGCTATTCCCGCTCAACCTAAGTCTCAACTTAAGTCCACACCCAAGAAGACGGTTGACACCACTAGCCTTCATTTCTACAATGGCACGTGTACTGCTGAAAACATCCGTGTTCGCAAAGAATGGCGAAACATGACCCCAAGCGAAAAGAGTGCTTATCTTAAGGCTGAGCAATGTTTATTCAACCTCCCTGCCGCCACCACCCTATCCGGTGTCACAAGTCGTTTCAGCGATCTTCAATCTCTTCATCGTGATAAGACAAACCAAACTATTGATGGGCTCTACGTTCAAGATATCATCCACAACGTCGTAGGTTTTTCTCTGTGAAGAAGGTTGAAAAAACAAAGCTGATTATTCAAGGGCCAATTCCTTCCATGGCACAGATACTACATGCATGCCCACGAGACTCTCCTCCGTACCGAGTGCGGTTACACTGGTCCTATGAGTTGGTGGGATGAGGCTAAGGATGCAGATGCTGGCGACTTCTTCCAATCTGACATGTGGACTGCCGAATACTTCGGTTCAACCAACTTGGATGAAAATGCATGTGTCATTGACGGTGCTTTTGCCAACACAACCGAACATATCGGTCCATTACTCGAGAACACCGATTACTGCTTTTACCGAGCATTCGATCTTACTCAAGTTCAATACTGCACCTCTGAGAAGGTTGCGGAATGCACACAATACAACGATTACTACAGTTTCTTCAACTGCATGGTTATCTATCCCACCAGTCCTCACGTCGCTGGACATGCTGCTGTCGGTGGAATGGTAAGAAACGATTCTTCTAGCTTCTCTAAATCATTGCTAATAGTTACAGATGGCCGATATCGATTGCTCCGCCGGTGATCCAGCCTTTTTCATGCACCACAACTATGTCGATCGTATGTGGTGGCAATGGCAACAGGGAAATGCTACTTCCCGCATGTTTGACATTAGTGGAAACAGTTTGAACGAGACTTATCTCGCCGAGCAAGGCAATGCGGCTCCTGCTGCTGGCTGGCCTCAAACTACTCTCGAATATACTCTCGCCACTGCCGATATCCTTCCGGGTGTCCAAATCTATGATGTTGTTAACATTCAAGGTGGGTATCTCTGCTACGAGTATGATTATTAAAGAGCTTGTATTTGATGATTGAGTAAGAAAAGAGTGACAAAGAAAAGAAAATGGAGTAATGGGTACGAATTATCGTTTTGATGAGATATTAGAGCGGAAAAGAGCTGCATTTCAATGTATATAATTTGAAGAGAATCTTGCACATAGATAATAGAAAACAGGCACTATCTTACACTTTCAACGGTTCTTTTAAACCCCAGGCTCTAAACCTTTTCTCATTAGGGAGTTTTTGGTGTTGTTTACGGATTTCACGTCGTCGCGTAGAGCTTCCATAAACAGCTTAGCTTATGAGATCGATACACGTGATCTCTCTATCTGACAAGGCCTTTTTTGGGGGGGAGTATCATCACCTAGCACGAACTACAAACATCAACATCTATGCCTATGCACGACTTCATTGTTGTAGAAACATTCCATCTTATGAGCTTTCTCAATAGTTGCACCGCTATCGAGTCACAGCATACATGTACTCATTCGGCTGTATCAGACAGTAGAATGTACACACTTCCACTCTTCTTCACTTCAGGCTTTGGGAAATTTTCCGAGAGCGATTGACACGAAGAGTCGTTAATACGTTTGTGCATAAGAAAAACGTCGATTCGTCTGAACATTGAGCTACCACAGTGTCGAGAACGAATCTAGGAACAGCAATCACCAATGAAGAAACATATAAGCGAGCGAGCGACTTCTACTATGCCACCCATTAATAGAAAAATCATCCTGAAATTCTATCTATCAAACTGCGCTTTGAAATATGCGTATGTAATTTTCCACGCTAAAGAATCATTTATTCATTATTCCCTTCTACCAATCCATCATCCCGTTCATAAATCCACATCTCTATTCCCATCTAGTACCCTCTCCCAAGCCTACTCCCCCAAAATCAATTCCTCCAACCTCTGCCTCTCCCCACTCTCCTTTACCATCCCCCTAAACACTCCCCCATTCAACTCCATCAAATCCCTCGGCTTTCCAAACTCCACCACCTTCCCCTCGCCCAACACCAGAATCTTATCAAAATCCGCAATCGTACTAAGTCGATGCGCAATAACAATCAATGTGCTATCTGTGAATTCTTGTCTGATAGATCTTTGAATCAATGCATCGGTATCCATGTCCACTGCCGAAGTTGCTTCATCCAATACCATGATTTTCGGATGTGAAACGATGGCGCGGGCGAGACAGAGGAGTTGTCGTTGACCTTGCGAGAGGTTGAGTCCACCTTCGGTTATTGGTGATTGCAGGGATGTAAAGAGGTTTTTATTTTTCTGGAGCGAGGGAGTCGATGTTCCGGATGTTGAGGGGGTGTTCTGTCCAGTTGGTGGAATAAGCTGTACACGTTCTAGAGCATCTCGAAGTTCCGAGTCTGTATGTTCATCGAAAGCATCGAGGTTAGATCTAACTGTTCCAGAGAAAAGTACTGGATCTTGTGGGATAATTGCTAATCTCGAACGAAGCGAATGCAAATTGATTTTTGAAATATCGAGACCGTCAATATGAATTGTTCCTTCACGGGCTTCGAGGAATCTGAAAAGTGCGAGTGTCAATGAAGATTTACCGGCTCCAGTACGTCCTACTACTCCGATTCTTTCACTACGTTCGACTCGGAATGTAAGACCTTTGAGGACGGGTGGAAGATCATCTGCGTATGAGACAACTAAATCATTAACTTCGAGACGACCTTCAGTTGGCCATGCTGCTGGTGGATCTGATCCTTCTAGAGATTCGGTTTTTAGGTTTGAGTATTCAACGATACGTTCTGCCGCCTATAATATTGAAAAGTCAGTGATTGCCAACGAATAAAAATGTCGCTCCGCTGGTCCTCCGGGGGCCATTGCCATGAAGGCCGAGTAAGAGTATATAAAACATTGTCGAGCGCAGCGAGCAAAAGGGGGTTTGGGGGCTTGCCCCCTGGAAGCTTTCCTCCATCTCGCTCATCCCCTCCCACAGTGGGTATCATTGTCCTTCGTCGAGAGCTATCCCATCTTTACTCGGGAAGCTTTCCACAATGCTTGCCTAGCCCTTCCTCCACCCGCAATGCCCGGAATAAAGAAAAATTGTCAAGACTTACATTCATATTAAGTTCCAAATTAGTATAATGCCTGATTGTCCACATGACCGTTTGACCATAAGCCAGCGCAAAACTCAACGCAAACCCAGCCAACGCAGCATCAATTTCCGGAAGCAAAATAATGACGATCGCCACAATAGTTGAGAACAATCCACCCACAAAAGCCATTCTCCATCCCATCCATCGATTGAAGACCCAGAGATGCCAGAATGTAGTTGAATGATCGTCGATTTTGGCCCACATGCTTTTAATGTAGATATCTGTTTTGTCAAATGCGCGAATTGTGCCTACACCTGTGAGAGCGGAACCGAACTGTTCAAAGATGGGGGATTTGGCGGTTGATTCGAGACGTTTGACTTCACGAGCACCAGGGAGATAGAGAAGTGCCACGTAGACGCATATTGCCAAAAGAACTGCAGACATGAGGAGAACCCATGGAGAGACAATTATACTATCATCATTAGTTTTGATGCAAAAAGAAGAAAGGAATTCGATACACATACCCTGTGCAAATAATTCCAATTAATCCAAAAAAGTTATTCGCCCCAAATGCAAAATCATTGGCCAATCTTCCATCAACCACATTGAAATCGGCAGTAAATCGATTCAAAATTCTACCAAGTGGTACTGTGTCCATCCATCTTAGAGGGGTTCTTAAAACCGTAAAGCAAAGTCTCTCAAAAAGAATCTTAGATGCACGGATAGATCCAGTGTAAACGTAGAAATATCGGAGAGTTCCTACCACAGCAGAAACTGCCGAAAGAGCAACGTATATACTCAGATAGAATGTAGTGTCATGCTTGATAGCTTCCGTTTGGAAAGATGAATTCTGTACATTTCCGTATGAAGGTAAGTGGTTGGCCTGAGTTGTGAACATGGAGTTAGTAATGCTAGATTCTTGGTAGCTCGCTGTCCAAAGTTTCAACCACCAAGAGCGACCTGAATAAGCGTTAGTAATTGTCCCAAGTAAAAATTAATGAACATCGATATCTTACCAGTGATCAAGAATTGTTGACCAATGAAAGCAACCAAAACAAGAATCCAGAAAGACCATCCACCAGAAGCATTAAGATAATGTCCATAGACCTTTACTTTAACACTACCACGCTCTCTTGTCTCTTCTTGAACGAATTTCTTTGGATCATCCTTTCGTGATACAACCTTCGCTAACGTATTTCCATCAGTGTTTTCATCGTTAGAAGACAAAGATGGATTTATGAATGTAGATGATTCTGATACGGTAATGGGAGCTTGATCCTCAGCGATTTGTTCCGGTGTTTCTTCGTGACTGATGATACGTTCAAGTGTACCCGCTTCTTCCAACTCCGAAAGAAGACCTGCACTTTCAACTGTTCCATCACCAAGTTCAACGAGATATTTAGCTTTGGCCTTGCATAGAGCAACATGATGAGTAACGAGAATACGAGTACGTCCGATACCAAGTTCACCAGTAAGACCTTTTTCGTAGATGAAACGACCAACATGAGCATCAACCGCACTGAAGATATCGTCGAGAACCAATATACCTGCACGAGAGTAAAGGGCCCGAGCAAATGTAACTCTCCATCTCTGTCCACCACTCAAATTGATACCATTCGCGCCAATTTCTGTATTTTCACCATCTCCAAGCATTTCCAAATCTTTGCGGAGAGCACAGTATTCGACAACTTTTTGATAGCGATCTTCATCAAGTGGTAATCCGAAAAGAATGTTGTCTTTGATACTAGCATTTTCGATCCAAGGAATTTGAGCAACGAAAGCAATTGACGATGGAATGATCCAATTATCCTTATTGGCAAGATGATCATGTCGATCTTTGGCTTTTGGTCCTCGAGGAACATTGACCTTACCAGCAAGTACATCAACTTCTCCAAGAATCGACGCTAACATCAAACTCTTTCCGGTACCAGTTTTACCGCTGATGACACTCAATTCTCCTTCAGGGAAGGAGACATCTACGTTTCTTAAAACATATCGTTCGTTTGCGTCCATCTCATCTTCACCCTCAGCACATGGCCATGCAATTGAAGCTTTCTCAAATGAAACGTTGGGCGCATCATCGGTACTTTCGGATATTTCAGCCCCATTCAGATATCTTTGGATACGATTAATAGAAATGTAGCAATCGATCAAGTCCGTGGTAAGTTCTGGAATGACGCTAAGGGTAACCTCCAGATTGACGAAGACACCTATGGCAGTGAATGCGACCGAAGGTAGAAGAACTCCATTGAGGTAAGCATATACTGCCAATGCTACTGCAGCAAGAGCGATAGGGCTTGTGATCCAGCAAAAGAGTAACATCGTATCATTGAGATAAACACTCCATTGCTCGTCCAACTCCTTCTTTCGGACTAGTCCAATTTTGTTTCCCCAATTCGATTCTAATGCGGAGAACTTGATTTGACGGATACCTTGAAGTGCTTCAGTTACAACTGCCATTTTAACATCTCTGACCTTCATTAGTCTGTCTTGAGCTGCTGAATAACGTTTACTAAAGTAAACGTTAATAGGAACAGTCAAAGACATAGCCAATATTCCCGCCAGCAAACTCTTCCATCCAATGATACTGATCAAGAAAGAAAAGGAGACAACAAGTTTGAAAACCGAACCAGGGAAGTAGTTGTTGAATGAGCAAAAGTCTGAAACTCTCTTGGCATCCACACCGATCAAATTGACTGTAGATTGTTTTCCCTTTGGATCACTGTCCTCTTCTTCCTCTTCCTCTGATTTGTCTTGTGCAATCGACTCTTGAGTTTCTTCAGATGTTACAGTAGACTTATTTTCAGATCTAGCTGCACCTTTCACATCCTTACGTCTCATGGCTTTTTGGAAGATTTGAGCCGATAACTGGGACCTGATTGGAATGGCAAGTTCAGCCCAAGAAATCCAGAACATCCAGGATTCAATCCAAGCTGCGGCGAGAGTGACCAAGAATAATGTAGCTACCCAGATCCAAGCTCCAAAAGGTACTTCGTCTCCAGGTTGACGTTGTTCTAACATTTTCAAAATCTGAAAGGTCACAAATTGAGGTGCAAAATTTCCAAAGGCCTGGAAGACTGTAAGGATCCATTGAATGATGAAAGGTGATTTATGTGCCAAGAAAATTTCGATCCAAAGCGCCCGAGTATGCTTCCTCTCCTCCCATGCTTCACTGAGATCCTGCGACCTAGTATGATGGTCCATTTTAGGTAGATCTTGTAATTCTAGACGCTTTCTACTATAGGCCAAAGCCAATAGATCTCCAACCCAGGAGAAAGTATATCTATCAAGAGCGGAAACGGAATACATGGCATCGACGGGTTGCTTGTCTTTAGTCACATGTGGACGACGTGGAAATGAGATGGCGGAGATGGCGGCAAACAGTGTGAGTATTAATTGAGAGATACGGAGCCAGAAAGTCGCACTTGAACGGAAGTTAACCTGGGCGGACTGATCCTCCACGATAAGACCATCTTGGTAGAGACAAATGGAAAAGAGGCAGACAGCGGAGACAGCTGTACGAGCACCATTGGTATATGCTTTAGTAGGACTTCTGATCAATATAGTGCTAATCGCTTGGATCAGAATGAATGACTATGACCAGGTTAGTAAAATGATACATGTATATATTGCCCAAGGGCATGAAAGATGCTACTTACCCATAATGCAACGTTGAGCCAATCTTCAAGCTTCAATCCATCATAATGAAAGAGATCTAAAATGGCCAGAATTATAGAAGTTGCAAAACCGAGAAGTGTAGATATAATGAGTAATGTCTTGGGAATTTTTGTTGAGAAGGCAGCGATTGTTTCTTCGGTGGCAACTCCATCTTTATCTGTATATGTATTGGGGATTTGCTTTCCTTTTTCTTGAAAATGAGAAATAATAGAAAAGACGGATGGGAAAGTCAGAGTAATGACCAAAAGAAGAGCGCAAGTTGCAGCAGCAAGGGAACCCGAATTATAATCGAGCATCTTGAATTTTCTAGTTCAAGGAGAAGAGAGATGTCAAGTTGAATATCATTCTTTTTTGGAAGATATTTCTACTTGAATGTAATGGACGAGCGGAAGCAAAAGGGCAAATGTGAATATCAAACGTGAAAAAATTTCCCCCAAAATATTCACACTTTTCCTCTTCTTTGAGTGTGAATGAAGATATATATTGAGCAAGATCCAATTGCAAGTGGAAAGCAGCAGCAGGCTCAGCAAAAACTCAAGAGGTGACTAGGGAGGTAGTATTGTTGACTCATTCGGCAAGATAAATTGGTAGTAGTGTAGTAAGTGTAGTACCAATCAAGAAAGAGAGAAAAAAAAGGGAAAAGATATAAGATATACGATATACGATATACGATATACGATGTATGGTAGGTATACTAGTGAATTGGAGAAAGTGAATGATTATTAATGAGTAAAGATGGAGTGGACAAGGTAAGTAAGGTATATGTAAAATGAGAGATGGACGGATTGACGGATTGACTGATTGATTGATTGATTGATTGATTGATTGGTGAATAGCTAGATAGCTAGACTCAAGATAGATAGACTCAAGATAGAAAAGATAGAAAGATGACTCTTATATTGAGATATTGATAAATTCCCAAGAAGCTACAAACTACAGAAAATGGCGGGGACAAGGTCGAGGTTTATTAAACATTTTTCCTCTCTTTCTATCGAGGGATCAATGTTGGTAGGTGGGGTTTGGGTGGATTTGAACGTACGTGAGTGGGTGGATAAGAAGAAGGAGTCAAATCCA
Organism: Botryotinia convoluta; assembly: GCA_004786275.1. Classification (NCBI taxonomy): domain Eukaryota; kingdom Fungi; phylum Ascomycota; class Leotiomycetes; order Helotiales; family Sclerotiniaceae; genus Botryotinia; species Botryotinia convoluta. The sequence continues at coordinate 77,205 of PQXN01000056.1, read as the reverse complement.
TTTGGAAGATAATGATTATAATAATCATGCTCAAGTATATCCTTGTACAAAACCGTTGAAAGGGAAGAAAAGGGAAGATCAATCAATTGGGCGATTTGAGTGGACAATTACCTAGAAATTGAATTGATGAGATATTAGATTTGATATGCGCGCGGTTGATATCGACGACGATGAGTGTTTTTGAATTGAGTGAGGGTGAGGTGAGAGGCAAGAACAAAAGAAGTGAAGAAGTATTAATATGAGGTCCCAATTCCAACGTTGAGAAGTATATGAGGAATATAGACATTCAATACCTACCTACCTACCTACCTACCTACCTACCTACTAATTATATGACGAAAGGTAAATGAGATAAGATGTCATACATTACCGAGTAGAGTACGAATACAGCGGGATATATTGTATATGAATTCTCCACATACTCCCCTCCTTTACCTAACTTCCGTCAATATCTTGAAGATAGATATTTTTATACTTCCCTCATCCTCATCTATATCTTCTTCCTCCCATGAGCCATATTCCCGCCGTAAGATCTTACAAATCCCAAAAGTGGTGGCGAATCATGCTCATCTATCTCATCATTCATCCATCTATCGTATTCTATCGTATGGACTAAATGTCGATCGGTCGGTCGGTAGGTCGGTCATATCAAAATCAAGGGTTATCAATCGCCCCCACCATGCATCCGGATCGTTGGGTCAACGACTCACAACCTTCCATCTTGAGGGCTAAATTTCGTGCATATATATATTTTGGCCACATGGTGGTTTTCGGGATGCCTCGTTTGATGAATGTGTATGTGTATCAATCACATCATACGCCATAGCATGCCATGAAACAAAATAATGTTGAGTGAGGCTGTCTCCAACCCTTCGTATAAAGGAAAGCCTGATATCTTATCTATCACCAAGGTTGACTCTGTTTGAAGAGTACATAGAATCCGTCAAGCTAGCCATGAGCTATAGTAATAATACGAGGAACCACAATCCAAATTCGAAACGGCTGGTCGTCCTTCCTTTTCAAGCTGACCGAGAGCGGTGTGAATGATCAGGTGAATGATCAGGCCGTGTACAGATTTTCAAAACTTTCAATGCATGGTCCTGGGTTGGGGTTGGGTTGTCAGCAAGAAAAGACTGATGAGGTAGATAAGGTTGGTAAGCATTCAATTCTCCAATGATGATCGAGAAGAATGATGATTCAGATAGATTTTACCTAATTCTTACCTTGCTATCGTTTTCCTCTTGGTCTATCATCGTTTTTCCATCGACGTGGATATATAAGAGACGTACAGTACTGTACCAGACATTCTTACCATTTTGTAACCCACCCACGGTTTCGGTTTCTGTTTCTCTTTCTCTTTCTCTTTCTCTTTCTCTTTCTCTATCATCGCTTAATCTTCAAAAACTTCAATGCGCTGCCTGCACGAGACATGAGACCTCCACACCTCCTACACCGATGATCGTTAAAACCCGACGAAACAAAACGGATTCCCAGAACAGACCAGACCAGACCAGACCGACAAATAAAATATTCCCCACGATATACGATAGATATACATGGTACCAATCACCCATCCATTCATGGGAATGTGAAAAAGAAGGGTTTGAAGATGCATCGGGAAAAATGCTTAATTCATCACCGGATTCAGGGCGGGTGTCAAAACCGGAACCGATTGATCGTACCGACTCGCTCGAGTTATCCATAAACCTCCACTCAAGTACATTAGTTTGACTGCAGTTGTTGTACTGCAAGTTGGAATATGTAAGGTTCATTTGTTGAAGTTTCAGTATGATTCTTCATGACGTCCCGGGACCGATAAAGAAAGTTGAATTGCGAAGTATACTCCGTATGTGACCTGGATCAGGTACAGGTACAAAGAAAGGCACAATCTGTCTGTACCTGGACGGAATAGAAGGATAGGAAGACCGACCTACGTGGTGAGACTTCTATCACATGATGATATATGGTATTCATCTATCCATTCATCCATTCATCCACCAGTAAAATCCATTCATCCACTAGTAAATCCATCCATCTAATTATCCATCAATACATACCCGTGATGTATTTCCTAATAAGGTTCCCATTTATTGAATGACAATCCAAAGAACCCCTTGAAAAGACGGCTGGGAAGAAATGTATGATGTATTGAATTGTATTATACATATGGATTTGATTATCAGATGTGACATTCTTCCAACACTGGCTAGGCTGGCTCAAGACTGACTTTCGTTTGGCGGCCGTTGATCATGTAGCCAATCAATATCAACGATATGGAGAATGAAGGGGTTTGTTTGGGTTGGCGTAAGGTAAGGTGTCTTGGAGAATCTCTAAGGTCTAGACAAGCTCTAAACAACGAAAGCTTCATTTTATATCGTATCAATTGATGGGGAAGAAGAAGAAGGAAGGAGGGAAGGACGGAAGGACGGAAGGACGGAAGGAAATAGTAAAAATTCAAGGAAGATGTTTTAATCTATATATATGAAGTACTACCACCTAGGTAGATAGATAGATACCTGAGTAGGTAATTATTGATGTGAATTCAACGAAAATGTAATTTTTAAATAAATGCTTGTAAATTCATGTCTTTTTTATTTACTTATTTATTTATTTATTTCCTTCCTCTCTCACCTACTACTTCTTCCACCTTTCTCTCATAAATACACACACGAGTAATCATTGGGTATTGAATTAACATCCAAAAATCCAATGAACGCGTAAAATTTATTGGACGCGCAAAAACGTGAAAGAAAATAAGGTTGCCCAGTCCAGCCCAGCCCAGCCCTGTCCAATACCATAACTTCGCTATCTTGGCTATGGGAGTTTGAGTACTACTAGGTACGTACTGTACAACCTTATGAGACATATACCCTACCACTGCTACTATTATTATTATATTATTATTCTCCTCCTCAAACATCCAATTGATCATTCTCTGTCTTGGGCTTTGTGCTGAATTCACTGGATTTGATGTTTATTTCATTCTCAACTACAAGATCATTTCAACTAGAATATCCTCCGTCCTCTTCGAAGACGTAGATAATCTTTGGGTACCTTTCTTACCTGCAACTCCAGAGGATGATTAAAGTTTCTATCGTGCTGAAATTCAAAACCACAACCCCAGTACCAGTACCAGTACCAGCAATCCTACTTTACACCCTTTCCAAGACCTTTCAAACACTTCAATCAGATCATTCTTCTACAACGATCTAATTTCACCTCTTTCCCATACTCTGCAAACAAAAGGATTGCGAATTGAACGACGAAAGAATACCGGTCATCCCTCGGACAAACACTCATTCCAAGACCTTAATTATCGACCCCGAGAAACACCGGCACAATGAAAGCTACACCTTTAATCATCAACTGGCATGATCAGAATTCTCCCATATATAGTTGTGATTGGGAAAAGGCTGGGAAGGGAAGATTGGCGACTGCAGGAGGAGATGGAAATGTTAGGGTAAGTTTAATCTATCCGGATTGGATATGTGAAAGAAATACTAATTGGAATACAGTTATGGAAGATAGAATCCGAAGGAGAAGACCGCAAGATTGACTATCTAGCTACTCTACAAAAGCATACACAAGCAGTTAATGTAGTAAGATGGGCCCCGAAAGGTATGAAGGCATAGTTTATACACATCAAGGTAGAATGTAATGAGGCTAATCAATCTTCTAGGGGAATTACTAGCATCTGCTGGAGACGACGGAAATGTACTACTTTGGGTCCCTAGCGAAGCTTCAAATACTACACCTGCATTCGGAGGAGATGGATTTGAAGAAAAGGAAACATGGCGAACCAAACATATGTGTAGATCATCGGGTGCTGAGATATACGATTTGGCTTGGTCCCCAGATTCCGTGTACTTCATAATTGGGAGTATGGATAATGTTGCGAGGATATACAATGCTCAAACTGGTATGCGATCCATATTTTTGGTCATTCCATGGAAACTAATCAATTTGATCTAGGTCAGTTAATTAGACAAATCGCTGAACATCAACATTATGTTCAAGGTGTTGCTTGGGATCCATTGAATGAATATATCGCGACACAATCATCCGACCGATCCGTACACATCTATACCTTGAGAACGAAAGACGGACAATTTAGTCTCGACAATAGGGAAGAACCAAAAAGGATTGGACATAATTTGAAGATGGATTTACCTGGAAGACGAATTTCCTCTAATAGTCCAGCACCCCCCGAGCTTGGATTCCGTTCGCAATTTCCACCAGAAACACCAAATACAATAGGTTCACCAGGACCATCATGTCCAGGTACACCAACTTCTATGGCTTTACCAATGAATCCTCCTAGTGTTATTAGTCATAGTAGAAGATCTTCATTTGGTGCTTCTTCTCCAGCAATGTCTATGCGAAGATCGGCCTCTCCTGCTCCTTCAATGCCATTACCCGCTGTTATGCCTATGGATGCATCACCAAAACCATATTCGATGATTGGACTTGGAGTCAAAAATGCTCATATCTACGCCAATGAAACCCTCAAGTCATTTTTCCGAAGACTCGCATTCACACCTGATGGTAGTCTTCTTTTTACACCAGCCGGCCAATATCAAACACAACATAAGGGGTCAGAAGAGGGTGCAAAGATGTTGTATGAAGTGATTAATACAGTCTACATCTATACAAGAGGTGGAATCAACAAGCCTCCTGTTGCACATTTACCGGGGCACAAGAAACCTTCTGTGGCCGTCAAATGCTCTCCAGTTTACTACACAACCAGAAAAGCTCCCCCACCAATTACAAAATATATCACAATCGATACATCATCCGCTGATGACACAATGGCAGCATTACCAGAACCAGCAATGGTTCCTAAATCGCCATCAAATGCTTCAATGGAACCCCCTCCACTTGTATCACAAAGTAGTGATTCCTCGAGACCTAGTTCTTCATCTAAACCAAAATCTTTGGAGGTTGAAACGAACGTAACATCTCAAGGTCCAACAATGGCATTTTCTTTACCTTATCGTATGGTTTATGCTGTCGCGACAGAGGATTCAGTTTTATTGTATGACACACAACAACAAACCCCGCTTTGCATAGTGAGCAATTTACATTGTGCAACTTTTACAGATTTATCATGGTATGTTTATTCTAACCTATAGATTTTGGTCTATACTGATTATTTTAGGTCAACTGATGGAACTACATTATTGATGACATCTTCGGATGGTTTCTGTTCAACATTAACTTTTGCTCCTGGTGAACTTGGACAAATTTATGATGAAGAAATACCCACTGCAAAACGTTCATTCATTGGTGGTTCAGCAGTCTCGTCAACCCAAAATACTCCCATGGCAACACCAACAGCTGGGATCGCACCTCCATCACCATTTCCAATTTCAAATAATCATCATCGTACATCTTCAAATCCTATGGTTGCGCCATCACCTCCACCAGCTCCTATCACAACTTTCAGACCTTCTTCACCTACTCGGTCCAATTCTACATCTTCAGTTGCAACACAATCATCTCATATAACATCAGCTTTAGGCACAATTATCAGTAACCCAACTCCATTATCAAGTAGCGTTCCAGGTATTGCTGCGGCAAATACCACTTCAGGAGTCCGTATGACAACACCTCCACAAACCCCAAGAAGTACTACAGGTTCGGTAGTGGGTGCTAAACGTCCGGGAGAGGTAAGTGAGAGTGAGAAGGAAGATACAGGAGCTGGACCTGAAAAGAAAAAAAGAAGAATTGCTCCTACTCAAGTTTTGTCGACAAATCCTGCAATTGGCAAATAGTGATCTGGATGTTATTCAGAGAAATTTTATTTTTCAATTGATTCGAGACTGGATTTGGTCTTGTGGGATTTGATATTTTTCGGTGTTCAAAGGCTTAGGTGTGTGTGGTTTGGTGTTTAATGACCTAGGAAGGAGTTACAATGGAAGGAAAGGAAATATATGATGCCCTGGTACCTTTTACATGGGATGAATTAGGATGGAGTTTCTAGTGGGCATGAATGAATATAATGATTTCTATTTCTATTCCGACTTTTATGTACTATTTTTGTCATTCTTCGGCTGGAATCTGTTTGAGGGTTCTTTTGATTTATGAGGAGAAGATGTGAATGATTTGTAATGTTAATGGAATGAAGAATTTAATGGATGAATTAAGAGAGGAAAGGGGGGGGGGATGAGAGTGGGTTTGATATGTTTTTGATTTTTGTGATGTCTTTTATGAAGGTGATAGTGATGAAATTGGGGAAAAGGAAAGAGGACAGAGGAAAGATGGAGGGGGTGAGAGATATATTTGTTGATTGGAAAGGGGGAACAGTGGAAGAATGGAAGGAGTAAGGTTGGGGATGTATGGTGGGAGAGGGGGAAGGGTGAGGGGTAGAGTGTATGGAGTGTGTTGAGGGAAGGAATGGAAGGAAAGTACTTTGCTTCTGCTTCTGCTTCTGCTTTGTGAGGGCGGGGCAAAAAGTGAGGTGGAGGTTAGAGGTGATTTTTCTGGGAGGAGGACGGGGGTTACTTGATCGGGATAGGTACATAGGGTGAGTACGGTAGATGATGGATAGGGGGTCTGTCGGAATTATTTCTTACGATACTCTTGCTCTTGCTCTGCATGAGAATTTGCATACTTAATTACTTAATAGGTAGGTAGGTAGGTAGGTAGGTAGTGTAATGAGTTGATATAGGTATCTACCTCGTTCTTCCTTTCTTTTTGCAGGATGTAGGGAGTGAGTGAGTGGTGTATTTGTTTGTGTATTTATTCATTCGGTCCGTCTGGAGAATACTAGTCTAGTCTATTTGTGTTTCATCATTCATGGAAGGAGTACAGAGTATGTAGTGGGCAGTATGTAGTAGCTACCTACCTTCCTGTTTGGAAATTTATCAGATAGTCGGTCAGAGTTTGGAAGCTTTTGGAAGTTTTTGGATTTCTTTTCTTCTTCTTCTTCTTCTTCTTCTTCTTCTTCTTTTCTTTGGTGTGGAAGACGAAAGAGAGTCGATTTTGTAATTTTTGTTTTCTTTGGCTTGTCACTTGTTTGCTGAGATTGGGAGATTGATTACTTGCTGGTTTGTTGCTTGCTAGAGAATTTACTTTGGAACTTGCTTGATTGGTGTTTGTTTACCTCTCATCTATACCCACCACCTACCTACCCACCTACCTTTCTACCCACATTCACGAGTCCTCAGTTCTCATATAAACGAACGAACAAAGAAACAACCAGCCAGCCAGGCACACGCATACCGTCCCACCACACCAACACCCACGCCCACATAGACACCCACAACCATGCACCCTCTCTCCCCCATCCTCTCTCTCCTCCTCCTTCTCTTCTCCCACAATCCCCTCATCCTCACCCTCGCATCTCCAACTCCCCTCCCCTAGCTCTTCCTCCCTCATCCCCCTCCTTTCCACCCTCATAAACATAACCATCACCGCCTCGACTCTCAATTCCGCTCCTCCCGCTGCTCTCACAACGACTAAACATTCTGCAGAATGCGCAGATGTGAATCAGGGAGCGCTGGTGTGCTGTCCGAGTATTCTGGATGGTGATCAGCCGGTTGTGGTGGCGGCGGCGAGGATGTTTGGGGTTGTGTTGAATGGGAATAGTATTAATGGGGTTGGGTGTGAGTTTATTGGTTTTTGGGGGATTGTGTATGTGTGTGTGTGTGTGTGCTAATGATGGGAATTTGATAGGTAGGAATATAGATGATGGTGCGTATTGTCCGGTGTTGGAACATAGACTTTGTTGTCAGGTTACGGATTTGGTATGTGTTTTGATTCATTTTAAGTTTTCCTCCCCTATCAACTCTGCTGCTGGATTGATGGATTTGTGTTGTGGGTTTGTTGAGATGAGAGAGTTATAAGTTAGTCGGTTGGGGTGTAAGATGCGAATACTGATGATTGGATCTTGTAGATGGTTTTACCACTTGTTAGTTTGGCAATGTGGTGTCATAGTGCGGAGGAACTTTGATTTGGTGAATACGTCTTGGTGTGGGAATGGGGATCGATAAATGATATAATTGATGTGGATGAAACGGGATCGATTGATAGATTGTGGTGGGATGACATGAGACGGAAAGGTGAGAGAAGAATTTCGATGAATAATTGCTTGATCAAATGATTTGCAGGTGGGCAAATTGCTAAGGATTTTGCTACTTTTGCTTCGGATACACAGGCACAAACATCTTATGGGGCTTATATTATGGAAGGCTATTAAAATCATTGCTGAAGACTTGCTACAATCTGTTTATGATGGATTATCAAACGACGGAAATTTTTGTTTGTTTTAGTTCAACTTAGAACGCAATTCTCCCAATTCCCCCAATTCCCCCAATTCTCCCAATTGCCCCAATTGACTCCATTACGACTATTGCGCGCAGTGCCTCCACCAGAGGGTGTACGGACTAACAGGACCCTATAATGATATCATTCAAAGTCTCAATTCGATACTTGTTGAAGAATTGTTACATTGATTCAACAAAAGTTGAACAATCAAGAGATTAAAAGATCTATCAAGGAATTGAAGAATGAAGTTGTTACAAATTTTGAAAGTTGAGAAAGGGCCTGTCAGTTCATACACCTACAGGTTGCACATGCCCAGCAAAAAGAGACATATCAATGATCAAACGGAAAAAGCAGAGCAGGAGGCTGGAAGAAAAATGAGAAGAATGGAGGGTGTTCAGGCAGAAGAAATCAGAAAGCAAGCCATACAAAGGAAAGGATATTGCTGAACTACGGCGACTATGCCACAGATAAATGCTTGACTTACAAACAAATAGTCTGCACAATGGGATAGGAAGTATTCGGTGGACCATCTCACAAGGGTCGCTTTAGATTTGAAGGTACTGGTGGCCGATACATACCCTGTGGGATATCTCAGCGTATTCGAAAGGAATCAACTTTGCTATACAGATATAGCAATAATGGTAAAGCAAGACAATTGGATGAGTGAAACTCGTCCAGCGAACGCAGATTGACTACCCACGGAAATGTAGATGCTTTATTCACCATCAAATGATTATAAAAACTGGGCGTTGCTATTGAAATTTGCAATCGAACAGTTTAGTTTCAGGAAAAATATTTCTCTCAATTAAAGATTGAAAGAAAGAACTCTACACGGTACTTACTGGAGGTTTCGAAATAAGAGATTACAAGTTGGATACTGAGGTTGATGATACTGGGAAAGCGAGGGAGGAGGCTGTTGTTGAAGGGGCTTTGGATAGAATGAAGAAGGCAGAAGGTAGAAGATCGGAGATAATTGAAAATTGAAAGGAGGAAATTGCGAGGTTCTGGAGATTTGATTTGGAAAGAAAGAAATGAGGAGGTAGTACTGGTACTGGTATTGTGATATGATATCGAGAGTTGGCGATTGGAATGGATGAGGCATCTTGGGAGTTAGATGGGATGGGAGTCTCCTAAGTAATCTCTTTTGATCTGAAGATTGTGAAGCAGGATATGGAGATTCGGTGGTAAATAGGTACCTAGAATAACAACTTTTCATACAATAATACCTAATGCTCCTCCTACTTTAGGTTTTTCTTCTACCTCTGCATTATACGCTCTGTGAATAATTAGTTCATTGCTTTATAAAAACTCCTATAGATTCTATATTAAAAATAAACTCATTTCTACTCCTTTTCTTTAAGATTATAATTATAACGTAACGTATGGGGAACTCGGACATATGGGGAACTCGAACACTTTTTCAATTATTCTATACGCGATCTTGTTCTACAAGCTACACAATCCTTTAATTCCAATTCTGAATCATTTGAACTATTCTTTAACTCTTTTTTTTCAATCTCTTCTTCTGATTCTTCAATTAGATGCTTGTGTGGTTATCCTCGTAGCTTTTTCTCCTTAGGTTTTTCCTTTGCTTTATATATCATTTTCAATATTTCTTTAATACTAAAAATAAATTAACCTTATAATTTGACTCTTTTGTTTTTAATTCTCTTCTTTCGAGTCTTAATTATCTTTTGAATATTAGCAAGCTGTTTCCAAAATAAGACTATCTTAGCATTTTGAGATTCTATAAGTCTAGTTATTCTTTTGGTATATCAACGAGTTAATGATACAAAAGAATTACTGTTTGCTAGAGCTATATTAAAGATTAGATTTGCTTGTTTTAGTTTTGTTTTATTTGAAGGAAAGCTTTTGAGTATAGATAAGTTTAGGTCTTGATTGGTGGTTCTTATTTATAAAGTAAAAGGTTGCTGAGAGGAGTTAAATAGTAATGTATTGAGTACTTTTTGTAAGAAAAAAGATACTAAACCAGTTTCTTTTTAACCAGCTTTAATATTAAAAGAATTGAGTGCTTTTTTTTTTTTTTTTGAAAAAGTTTTATTTATTCAGCTCTTTGGGTTTGTTTTATATTAGCTCGAGAATATCGATCGACTTCTGAAATATAATATTGTTTCATTAGTCTATACACTACAATATCAAATGGTTGAAGCAAATGGGAGTAATAAGGAGATAGTATAAGTAAATCGATATTATTCTTTATACAGAAAGCAATAAAACTATTTGTAATATAACTTGAATGATTATCCATAATCAAAAGTTGAGATTGATCATTTAACACTTTCTTAAATTCTAATTCGAAAACCCTTTTTAGCTATTCTAATCCATAACTATTTGAGATCCATTTATTCGTATTAGTAGAGAACTGCTAGCTTTGAGGTGTATCCTTTAGAATCTATACAGAATTCGTATTCTAAGCTTTGAAAATGATTATAAGTAATAAAGCCTTTCCAATTGTATTAATATATTCAAATATAGTTATTTATTTTTGTTTGCTAACTATAACTTTCTAGTTCGATTTCTGAATAGAATTAACTATAATATATATACTTTGAATATTTCCAACTCCAAATCCGATTTTGTTCATATTATATATATTATCTAATTTATACTTTCGTTCAATGAAATATATACAAAACATATCAAACTAAACCTGAATATTCTCTGGAGTTGCCTCTTTAGTTTAATTAGATTCTAATTGATATGAATAGTATATTTTAAATTCTGGATATCGTTTTTGGAATCTATAAATCCATTTGTGACCTATAAGTGAAATTTCTATTGAGATAGGGTTTCGAGATGATACGACCTGAACACATCGAAGACGAATTTCATTGGCCATTTTCTTTACCAATATAGGTATAATAGAGAATCTAATAATCATGAGTTATAAAATCCGTTGTACAAGAGTATTTTCTTTTGTGTTTGAAAGAATTTGAGCTATTTCGTAGGTTTGGGAATGTATTTTCTTCCCAGTCAGCCTATCAGCTAAAGTAGACTTAAAGACTTCAAAATACTCTGCAGCCTTTCTAATTGATTTAAATTCTTTCAATTAAAGTATAATTATAGCCTTTTAAAGCTTCTCTTCAATTTGAACAAATATAAAAGGTGATTGGGTATGTATAATAAAAGTTATTATGGTTTCAAGTTGGCAATAGGCTAAAAGTGTTCGAGTTCTTTATATATCCGAGTTCCCTATACGTTACGTTATATCTTTTTTATTATTTTTTTAAAAATAAAATAACATCTATTCTGTTTGATTAACAGAAAGGAACCTTAGAAGTTCTGATTCTGTATTTTGAGTACCTTCATTCCTATTTTATAAAGAGGGATATATGTGCATACCAATAACCCCCGAGCTTAATTACCAACAATCCCCTAAATCCCCTCAACAATCCACTCAAACCCCTCTACAACCTTCTCACTCATCTCCTCGGAAATCTGCCGCGTCATCGCAAGATGCATCCCGTATTCCCGCTGTGCTAAGAGGATTTTGCCCTGCGTTCCTTGGTGCGTGGATGTGCTGAGCGTTTTGTAGAGTCCGAGGGCGGGGTAGGAGACGAGTCCGAAGACGCCTGGTTGGGGTGGGAGTTAGCGAGTTTGCTCTCGTTAGACTGAATTCCCTGAGTGGGACACTGGGGATATGGGTAAAATGAAATGAATGGATTATGTAAACTGAACTGGACTTACCACTAGCAGGTTTAGTAAGAAATCCCACCGTGCCTTTTCCAAGACCCTTGAGAAATCCCTTTCCGCCTTCCTGCATGGCTCCTTGGATGGGTTGTGTGAAGAATCCTGTGAAGCCGTCTGCGATTCCATAGCCGATACTCTTTATTATTTGTATACATGGTTAGCTTGTTGTATCCTCCTCATGAATCTGCATATTCCACATCTCGTAACCCATCTCAAAGAAAGAAAAAAAGGGAAAAAAGGAAAAACAAACCTTAGCCCCCTTAATACCTCCACTCTTCCAATCCCTTACCTGTCCATACTCCCTCGGTTTCTCCCCATACAGCGCTGGCAACGCATGAAAGCCATCCGCAACCGCGAGGGGTAAATCGATCGCCGTTTTACTCATCGCGATGCCTACCTTTCCGAAACCCTTTCCAACCGCGATGGAGCTCGCTTGTAGAGCGCTGCGCGATGAGGCGGTGTCAGTGTCGGTGTCGGTGCCTTTGCCGGTTTCGTTTTGCTTTTTGCGGGGTGGTCGGGTTAGAGCGCGCGTGTATTCGGTGCGGTAGTCGAGTCCGATGTTGGTTATGGCGCGAGTGATGTCGAGGGCGCTGTCAAAGGCGGCGGAGGTGGTGGCAGTCCAGGGGTCCCAGCGGCGGTTGGTGATGGTTATGGGATGGGGTTTGTATCTTTGTCGTGGGACATTGAGTAAGTATGAAGATTGGATGGATGAATAAATGAATAAATGAATAGATAGATGAATACATATCTAGAGGAGGTGAACTTACAAGGAAAGATCAGAGGCATTTATTTTTTCCCTCTCGACGAGAATGGCAGCTGCTTGGTGAGATAAGTTGAGATATTTTTTACCCTTTTTCCAATACCATGTTGCGGGTTGTTGGGTTAGGAGCGCACAATTGAGGGCTTTGATGGGGAGATTACGATGGAACGAATTAACGGCTTCTTTTACGCCGTTTTCGTGTTGGATTCTTGAGGCGAGGGTTTGTGCTGCGGTTACTACATCGGGGGAGAGGAGGAATTTGATGGCATAGGAGAGAGTGGTGATGTTAAGGGATTTTTGTTCTATAGGTGCGGGACCGGCACCGGCTGCCGCGACCATGTTTCCCCAGAATGGTTGGCTGTTGAAAGTTAGTGGAGGAATTTTATGAAGGAGAATACTCGACGCACTCGCCGAAAAATGGTACGATTGCTGTAGGACGACCATTAAGTAATCCACATGCTGTTGTTCCTGCTCCACCATGATGGATGACAGCCGAAACGTGTTTAAATAGCCATTCTATCAATATTAGTCAACGCTATGATTATTGTATTAATGTATCTCTTACCATGAGGACAATCATCAATAAACAAAACATTCTCATTCTCATTCTCAACCTCTTGTCCAAGTTTACACCAACCTTTTGATACAATTGCTCTGACACTACAATTTTGAACTGCAGCCATGATCGTCGCGGTCATGGCTTTAGGATCTTCCATTACGATGCTTCCAAATCCTATATAAATGGGTTTCGGGCCTGCTTCAAGAAACCCTAAGATCCTCGCATCAGGATCGTATGATGGAGATGGACGAAAGAAGAATCCACAAACATCTTAAAGACTTGTCAGTACTTGAAGCTGTAAGGCACACAATTTACGAACCTATATGTAGGAGCCAATCTTGTGGTTTCGGTACAAGTGCTGGCGACCAACAGTATGTAAATGGGATATCGAGAGAAGCTGCTAAATGAGGACCAGCCATCACAGGGATCGGTTCAAGATCTAGGGACTTCTTTCTCCAGTGATTAATTACGTCTCCAAGTCTATTATCAAATGATTAGAGGATGTCAGATCAAGAATATAATATGGAAACATACCCTTGCCATGTCATCGTGTCAACTAATCCATAAGAAAGAAAATTCGCAGTTTTAGGATCTGTTTCGGTAGATTGGATATTTGCAAGTGGATGAGGGAATGATCTCGTAGCCGTCCATGGCATAGTAAACATAAGATGAACTGGAATACCCAATGCCTGAGCACAATGTATGTGAGCAAAACTAGGTGGATTGGCAATAATTGCTTCTGCGATAAATGGTTCTCCAGTCTTAGAATCAGGTTCGATACAGGATCGCCAACATCCTTCGAGCATGGCGGATATCATTTTTCTTTTCTTCGATATTTCTCCACTAGCTAAGGTACTTATTTTTGGAAAGATTCCGGGGTTTTTGACCATGTACTAAATGGGATGGTCATAAGTATGTATGTTAGGAGATGCGAACAAAGTACACTTACTGCCATTAATTCCGTTGGATCGCCACCAATTGCATAAAATTCTATTCCGGCATCTCGTACGAATTTTTCAAATACATCGTGAGTAGCAATACGCACCCTATGACCTGCGAGTTGAAGTTCATTGCCTAAGGCTATGAAGGGTTGAACATCACCTGGAAGAGTTGATCAGTGATGAAGTTCAACTGATTTCTCTCGATGTTGAGAAATTAAGAATGTATATACCTCGACTTCCAACTACCTGAATGACTATGTTAAGTCTTGGATACGATTTCACGGGCTCTGATTTTACTTGCGGTATATTCTCGGGTATATAGATTGGAGGTAATGGTGAGGTATTACCCAAAAATGCCATACTAATCCGTCCATTGTCTAGTGGTGTCAGTAAAATTCCTTGATTAGACTGTCAATAGAGTTCATCACCTTGGACTGAAGTAGAGACACCAGACTCTTCATTACCGAACGCGTACAATTCTTCGTAGGGAGGAGGAGCATCCCAATTGATACTCTCACTCCTCCTTGGCTGTTGTTCAGGAATGCCCATGATATCTGGGAATCAAGATAGAGAATGGCCAAAAACTTGCACGTACAAGTACGATATGGTATTAGGAAAAAGGATGAATTAGAAGGAGAACGTTATGAGGGATATTTGTAAAACTTTTCACTGATCTAGGCAAACTATACTTGACTAGACTATGACTATCGAAAGAGTACCTACCTAAGTATATAGAGGCAGTGCATCAATAACGAATTGAGCGTGTTTGGTCCCAGCAAAGGATGCCAATGCATCTTTACCCTTTTTCTTCATGTTTATGCTGTGTGCTGTGTATTTAACGTTCTAGATTGGATGTTAGGGTGAAACTGGTTTAAGCTTTTTCTATACGCGTATTTCGTACTCGCATTGAGATATCGGATGTCGGACTCGGACTCGGACTCGTCTATGCGCATCTTCCCACGTGATTGAAAGATCTAACAGAAATGTTTCAAAGTCATGTGCCAATCACGACTTCATTGCCTGAGTCTTCTCATATGATCCTTAAACGGAAGAAAGAGAGAGATGCCATATAATGGAACATCCCATTATATAGCTAAACCCAAGGTCTAGAACATCTGTTAGACTTCCGCAGGACGGTTTCCGGAAGACATGGTCAACTACTATAGCTCTTATCAACTTCAGCCCTACAGGTACAGATATCTTCCGGGCATTTTGAACCAAACACCCACAAATGACGGTGAATATTTCAGATGCCGCAATGGGGGTCTGATGATGCATAACCAAGACTATTACCATTGAAGAAGGGCGCATCGGGCATCGGGCATCAACTGTCCAGTTGATTCTTGGTAAGATCTTACCTTGAGCATCAGAGAATGCTGATCCCAATTCCATTGAGGATATAAAATCAATATATTCACAAAGTATTTCACCAAGCAACGCCGTTTCACACTGCACCTTATATACAGTTCTTCTCCTACTATCAACCTCTCCTCGGATTCTGTCGCATTTCATCTCGCATTTCATCTCGCATTTCATCTCGCATCTCGCATCTCGCATTACGAACGAAACGGTATTTACCGGGAAATAGCCAGTGGATTCTTCATCTCTTCTTCGCTTTTTTCTTTCAATACCGACCCTTTAGAAAAGCTCCTTAACTTTACTCGAAGCACGTTCCAAGTTTCAATCTCGTCCTATTATTCCGCGTATTTATCATATTTTGAAGATGCTGATTCGTCTATCGTACTTCAGCCCTCTCCATTCTCAAAGATTATCTACCAATAATTTCATCTTTTTAATGCTGGCTGAACTTTTGATACTTAACTCAGCCTAGATGACCCCAGTGGTGCTCTATTTTGGGATTCAAGGGCCGTGTTCTTGGATCTTCTCAAGGGTCACTACCGGTATCAATTTAAGTAAGAATGAGTGTGATATGGAGAACATTATTTGCATGCGCCTCAATAGACAGCGCGAATACGATTTACGATGGTCGCAATATGCAACAGACTTTTAAATTGCTGTAGCAATAGTCATTGAATAGAACTAGTGCTACTTTTGAGCGTTTACCATTTGAGTACATATTATGATTGTACTCCCACTGCAAACATCGATCTTTATCTCCTTCAATACTATCTTTATCTGCAAACACATTCATTACTTCTTTTGTCTTTTCATTTGCAACCTTATGATCTTACGATCCTAAGCGAGTGTTTGTTCTATCGTTTATCTTCTTATTTCTATTCGTGATACACTCATTGGTGCTTTACTTATTTAGTCTCATCGATCAATCAGCTTCGTTGAATCGTCAAAATGGTGTATGTTCTTTACGCCTATACACCTAGCACAACCATTGCACTGGTTGCCGCTGCATTGTTTGGAATGAGTGCAATATATCATCTCATTACAATGTTTCAAAAGAAAACCTACTTTTACACAGCCATGGTAGTCGGAGGTTTCAGTAAGTTTCCCGTGTAATCTTCTGTTGCTTTCCAATGAACCAATTCTAATCCATGAACTCAGTGATGACTGCCGGTTATGTCTTCCGATATCTCTCAGCAAAAGATACCTCCTCCATAATGCTCTACTCTGGTCAATCTCTCCTCATTATCCTTCCACCTTCTCTCTACGCAGCAACTATTTACATGGTATACGGCCGTATCGTCTTATTCGTCAATGCACCATCTGCATCTATTATCTCTCCTAAAAACGTCACTAAAATATTCGTCGGTGGGGATGTCATATCTTTTCTGATGCAAGCTCGCGGAGGTGGTATGATGGCAACGGCCGACATGAGTTCACTTGGCGAAAAAGTAATCGTTGGCGGCCTTCTCGCACAACTTCTTTTCTTCAATATCTTCCTCGTCATCGCCATTACTTTCGAACGTCGCATGCGCTCACATCCAAGAGCTTTCGATATTCCAGCTCGTGGGAAAAAGCATTGGCATCAATTGCTCAAGCTCTTGTTCACAGCTGCAGTCTTGATCATTGCTAGATGTGTATACAGAGTTATTGAGTTCTCACAAGGGTCGACAGGGACACTGATGAGTCATGAGTATTATATGTATATCTTGGATACAGCACCGATGTTTGTTGTGCAATGTATGTTTCATGTTGTACATGCAGGGAATGTTTTTGAAGATGGGGTGGATCCAAAGAAAGCAGCTTTGATGGGTGATAACTATATTGGACTGGGCGGGGTGTAGGGAAGGAAAAGGTTACAGGAAAATTTAGGATGGATGGAGGATTTCATTTGTTAGCTGAGCCAGATTGGGGTCTGGAAGATTCTTCTCCACGGTCGGGTATAACCCAAGGATAGGGAGAGTGGGGGGCTGGGGTTTCTTTTGTTGAATACAGTACTGAGAGACCGATCAGCTTGGTTCGTTTATGATGGAGTTATTGGTGATTCGAATATAGTTCATGGGCAGTATAGGGATAATGTATGGAACATAGGAGGATCAAAACACATTACTTATTTCGATTTATATCATACCCACTTTCTGTTTAAACGCAATGTTCATTCAAGATTGAGGATTCTATATGCTCAAGATTTCGAGTTTCCCAATCGTCGTGCAAGTGCAGAACAATCTGTCTATCACGTGTATGCTATCGTCTAGCTCCCGTGTTGGGTTATTTATCCTTCCATTTTCCCATCTATTCTTCCGCCAAGTGTCGTGTCAACATTCCCTAGCTTATTGATCTATAATATAATTACCCCCCGCTAAGATCTTGTCCTATAGTTCCGTCAAGCTTTCTTCAACAAGTCAGCCAATTACAGGTCAACTAGGCCATTTCATCTACGGTCAGCGTGGTAACCTTATATATCAAGACGGAATTATCGTTATTTCAGCCGAATATATGTTCACATGGCAGGAAATAAATGAAAGATTAGATTAAATTAATTGATCTCTTACCCCAGATTATGTGCGTAGCATGGAGGTGTTTTGTCGGTTCTCGACTACAGGATGTTTCATTGGTACGGTCAAGAAATCTAGAGCTGGCGATGTTGTTCTCATTTCAGAAAGTCGTTTGATATCTACATTCATATGGTTGGAAACCTGGAGCGCCAAGAAATTTCATGAGAATTCTGCGGGCAGCAATTTGGTATACATGGAGATGGCCAGGTTTATCCGGGTTTTTCGGGCAGTGATGAAGCCCATATACAAAACCACGTGGCTCAGGACCACCTTCTAATACATATAGATCAAGTATCTACCTTTCTCATTCTGCAGAAAGTCGTGTCCAGAACCAGTCTACACACGGTAAACTTTCAATAAATCGATTAAATCATGAAGTTACAACTTATCATACCCTTTTCATTTCTCCTATCGTATGTCTCTGCACATACGATATTCATGAAATTGCAATCAGGTGGCACACTTTACAGTTCGTCTCTTATCTTCTCTTCGAAAAATACCTTACTCACAGCAGATAGATACCAGCTATGCCATCCGGACTCCAACATACGACGGAGTAAGTCTCCATTCCACACCAGACAATCATTCCTAACATCTTCAGCCCATAAACGACGTAACAACCGAATATGTCGCTTGCAATGGTGGACCCAACCCCACCACTCCCTCCTCAAACATCATAAATGTCGTTGCCGGCAGCACCGTAAACGCCATCTGGCGTCACACTCTAGACAGCACTCCTGCAAACGACGCAACATATGTCCTCGACCCATCTCATCTCGGTCCCGTCATGGCCTACATGAAAAAAGTAACCGATGCAACCACCGACGTTGGCTACGGACCCGGCTGGTTTAAAATCTCCGAGCAAGGACTCAATGTAGCTACACAAGGATGGGCAACAACAGATCTCATAAACAACGCAGGCGTACAAAACATCACGATACCAAGTTGCATAGCCGACGGGCAATATCTCCTACGAGCAGAATTGATAGCGCTCCACTCAGCAGGAGGAAGTCAAGGCGCACAATTGTATATGGAATGTGCACAAATCAACGTATCAGGCGGAACAGGAACCGCAACTCCAAGCACCGTATCCTTCCCAGGCGCATACGGACAGAGCGATCCCGGAATCCTGATTAACATCTATCAAACGCTCACCACGTATACGATTCCAGGTCCAACGCCATTTGTCTGTGGTGCTGCGCAGAGCACTGCGAAGAGTTCGTCTACTTCTGCTTCTGCTTCTGCTTCTACTGCGAAACCGTCGTCGTCGTCGACGCTGAGTACGAACACGATTACGATTACGAAGACGAGTAGTGGTGCGGTGGCGACGGGGACGGGGACGGGGACCGCGGCGATTTATGCGCAGTGTGGGGGGCAGGGGTGGACGGGTGCGACGGCTTGTGCGAGTGGGAGCAAGTGTGTTGTTGGTAGTGTTTATTATAGTAAGTTTTTCTTTTCTTTTTATTGTGGGGAGCGGAGAGGTGGGTTAACCTTAGGGATGAGATGACTAATTTTCTGTTAGGTCAATGTTTGCCGTCGTGATGGAGAATGGGAGGAGATAGATTTGGTACCTTGTGATGGAAGAATAGAAAGCGAACCAATCACTTGCACTATACTTGTTTTTTCGGTCGATACTCTACCCTCCTTGTATCTGAAATATAGTGATTACGACTTTGACATATAACCAAATCACCTAATCACCTCAATTTTTCATCCCATTCCACATCCTCAATCACAAAACCCATCACCCATACCCCTCCATTCCATAGATACAAATTAACTCCCAACCTTGCGAATACCATCAAACCCACCCTCCGGCAAAAATACCCCGCATTCCGGTACTTCTTCATCATGTGTAGCACCCCATACTCTTGGCATACTTGGCATTCCTATTAAATGCTTACTCTAATTTGGAGTATCGGGCTGGGAGTCCGTAAGGATGTATTATTTCGTCTACTTTCAGTTTTTTTTCTTTCTGAATTTGCGTGTTTATACTAGTTGTATGAAAATCACGCATCAATCGTATTATTGCTCGTATGATTTAGGTTATTGTTTGTGAGGTTGGATTTTGTTTCCTGCTTTATATTTATTAGGGCCTTGTGGTAGACACTTCTACTGCTGACCTTTTCTTTTCCTGAGTAGTGCCGTTTGCTAAAACTGCCCTATCGAGTATTCGATCAGAGTTGGATTATATGAAATGGGAAAGGAGAAGAAAAGGCGCGGTATAGAGAATGGGATTTGTAGACAGGATATGGAGAAGTTGAGGAGAAAAAACTCACAGAAAGTATTTCTCTCTCAACTTTATGAATATAGGGAGGGAATCCGGCAATCCTAGATTGTCGTTTGTCTACTTATCAATTTTTGTTGGCACTAATCCTCCTATTCTCTTTTCCTTTCTACATGCAACAACTCCTTCAGCCCAGAGAAAAGATGGCTTTAAATAGAGACTCACCACCAATCTCATGCCGTCCACTCACTAGACTCTCCCTATCCCGGCCATCAGTCCCCTCCCCCAACTTCCTCCCCTCCTCTAAACCCCATCCGCGGAGTAGAAGCGACCATTACACATTCAACCGATTAGGAAAGTGGGGTAAAGTCTCTACAGCAGAGATTAAAATCTCATTGTTTTGGACCGAGAAGAACATCACCTATTTCGGACTATGTGCAATGTAAGATTTAAGTGATTTCTCAAATGTTTCATGTGTAAAGCTCAATGCATATAAAATGAGACGTATATTCTCTTCCTCTTGCAAAAATAAAAGTGCTGGACAACATGAGCGTCTAAAAATATGTATAGTATAGTATGTACAAAAAATAAGTTCCTCTCCTCCTGTCTTCATATCTTCTTCCTTTTAATCCTTTCTTTCTGTTTCACTTACTCCATACAGTGAAACCGTCTAAACTATATACACATTTAGACTTCACACTCATCATCTCCTCCATCAGCCGAAGTTGGAGCATCAGCCTCAGCACTGGAAACAGAGGTTTCAATACCAGCAGCCGAGCTAGCAGCTGTACCAGTTGATGATGCTACAGAAGCAGAAGCGATAGTAGATCCCTCAACAACTGGCGCTGAAGGAGTAGCTGCATGGTGAGATTTTGCGCTTGATTTTGCTGATGTAGATACAGCCGCAATGGAGGAGGTGCTGGCTGGTGCTTGTGCAGATGAAGCGGAGGTAGTAATAGCAACGGCGGATGAGCTAGTGGATGGAACGATTGCCGCGGAAGTAGAAGCAATTTTGCTTGCACTTGAAGATGCTGAAGAAACAGCTGCTACTTTAACTGCTGCAGAGGTGGCTGTACCGAGATCGATTTGGAGACCGAGGGTTGCGTTCATAATTGCGTTTCCGTAGAAGAATTCGGTACTTGCTTTTTGTCAGTATGATATTATTTATCTCTGATCCAGATGCAATAAAATAGCTGTGAAACAGGTAACCGAAAAAGAATGAAAAGGGAAAACTCACCCAGCATTTCCAACGTTAACGTAAGTACTCTCAGTAAAGAGACCTTGTCCCACAAGCGCAACCATCCACTCTCTCAAATCACCCTCAAAGGTTCCCTCAAACTGTGTTTTTGGCAACATACTGCTAACCGTAATACCCGTATCGTCATTAACACCCTGATACAAATCCCAGCTTGTACCAAATAAATTGTCGATGGTAGCTACGCTTCCATCAGCCCATCCAATAGGTAATTGACCACCTTGGTATTGTAGCCAGAGCATGAGTTCCTGGGAAGAGCTCGATGTAGAGTCACCTTTAACACCGTTGGTCATGAAATCGTAGCAGACGTTTCCTTTGAAGGCGGTTGTGTTGGAGCGTGTCCAGGTGTAGGTTGTAGGAATGGAGGCGATGCCTGTGAGAGGGGTTTCCAAGTTTTGGATCAGGCCGACGAAAGAATATCCTTTGGGAACATTGTTTCTAGATTTTCACATTAACATGAAACCCACAATTAGAAATATTCTTTTAATTACATACGTGCTTTCGACATAGGTAATATCGGTCTCACTGTTCCACTTCACCTCAGCAGTCCCATCACTCCCTGTAATCATACTATCATAATATGTACACTGACTTCCCACGATCTGATTTGCATTATACAACATGTTATACACAATCCATGGCGAATTGTTCAAAATGAGATAATCATAATCGCCACAAAGATCGGTTGATGCTTGAGTGGCTCGGGTACTGAAATGAGGGCGAGCCAGAACGCTAGCGGCAGACGTGAGAGCTACCAGAGCTGCGGTGTTGCGAATTTGGGCGATCATTTGTAATTTTATGGTGGATTTAATGGCCTAAGTGGGTAAGGAAGAGATTGAAGAATGAAGATAAATGAGCGTGTATGGTAAGTGAGTGAGTTTGAACTTTCAAAGTTCGATCAAAAGAATGTCAGGAAAGAGAACTTCCAGAGTGAGTGAGCAAAACGAGTGAACGACAAATTAAAGAATTCCGAGATCTTTAAAGCGATCAAGAAAATGGCAAAGAAGCTTTGCCCGCTCACTCAAGGAGCTAAGTACCGTTCAAATCTTCTTGTACTATACTTCCTTGTAGTTAACCCTACTCCAACTCGCCAACAATCCCTCGCGGCCAAGACCCATCCATGCAAGCCTTACCTACCCATCGGCGAGATCTTGAGAATGGCCTGTCCACACGAACAATTTAAAGACCAGACCATTCGATAAGATCAAATCATATATCTAGAGCATCGCTTATCCCATCTTTCATCTCATTCTCCAATGACGAAGTGCAGCTTTCTTATGGTTAAGAGATTAAACAATTCTACGTAAATCAGCATCGTATATATCAAACACACTAGACGAATTTAAATAAATGAAGCATCGTGATCACGTGCATGCTCGAAATCTCCCGCCGACTCCACTTTGCTCCGCCTTGGATCATTTTATATTGATGTGGCGATCAGGAGATCCCGCCCACTGTTCCATTCTCATTCCACCGTCTCGCGGCGGATGAAAACCCCGAACACCAAACCCGTAAACATGAGAGAAATCCTAGAAATGAGTGTTTCTTAGGCATCAATTGTAAAATCATTAAAAGTTATTTTAGATCCTATGTGAAACTATACTAGCGTACAAAAGAGACTGTAATAAGATACGTCAGGCTAAGCACGTGCGTGCTTCTAACAATTTTGACGGTCATTTCACAACTCTATTGCAATCATACCCCTAATTATATAGTCTAATTCCTCCCTCTATCCAACCTGTTCTCCTCTATAAAAAGCCAATTATCATAACCAACCACCCAAGAAGCAATTTGTATTCTCATCTAAATTTTTGTTCTGGCACGAATCTGCACTCTTTCATGCCCGCTTCTAATTATCATCTAATCCAGGACAATTCTCGGATGTTATCTCGGTAAGACCGGTATATGGTTTTGGATCTGTCCAGATGATATCGTATCTACATGAAATTAGTTATGATTCCCGTGAAAAAAGTATTGTCTCATCCCTCCCTCAACCAAATCATCTGATTCAGAAAAAAAGAAAAAAGAACTCACACATGTTTCTTCCATTTGGGCGCATTCTCATCACCCAAAGCCTTGACAATATCAGTCAGCGCACCGTGTTGCCAGCTAATCAATATGTTTCCTTCTCCTCCATATTCATTTACGATATTGGCTACACAATCTGCATCATCTCTGTCGCATGAAATATCAACTGTGATATCAAGATCTGTGGCTAGAGGTTGCACCGTATCGAGTGGACGCGTGCGTTCTCCATCTGATGTACGTGGGTTAGATTTCTGATAGTTTCGAAGAAAGCAAAT
This sequence comes from Botryotinia convoluta, assembly GCA_004786275.1. NCBI lineage: Eukaryota > Fungi > Ascomycota > Leotiomycetes > Helotiales > Sclerotiniaceae > Botryotinia > Botryotinia convoluta. Next base: position 53,270 of record PQXN01000056.1, on the reverse strand, counting down.
GTATCACAATGGAGAAAGAAATGAAAAGGGAAAACATACCACTCTTAGGTGTCATAGCCATTATATACTTGATATCATAAATACTTTCATTGCCAAAGACAGTGCGAAGACATTGTGCTCTTTGGAGACCGAGGGCACTGAGGCCGTTGCCGCCATCTGAAGGCTTCTCTCCATGACGAATTAGGTAGACTGTTTGGGAAGAGACTGAGAGGGGAAGAGTGAGGAGGGTCAGAAAAGAGGTGACGAAAAGCTGAGGGCGATGCATTGTTGACTGGATTAAAGGCTAAATTTTTGGCGAAGGACTTGTTAGAATATCAGGTATGGGATGTAGAAAGGAGGAGAAATGGGCATTGGTGATTATATATACCTTTTTCTATTCTTCCCTGTACATCAGATGTACATCAAAGGCATATGACACTCTCTTAATAAAATTTAGTATATTGATGTACTAGTGTAACTTATATCTGAGGTGATGATGAACTAAACTTCGCGTGTCGCTGTCAAGTGATGATCGCCAAGCAATGAGGTTACACAAAGGTGAAACCTACGTCAACAAAAACGCGGAAACATCGGGAAGCTTGAATCGAAGGATTGAACGATCAACATCTGAACAAAATGACGTTTTGATTCGTGCTAGATATGTAGATTTATACTTGAATGAGTCAAAAGCAAATGGTACCTAGTACCACCTAGAAATCACGGGATAGAAGTATCTGCCGTAGATACGGTAGTAAAAGGTGAATGTAAAATTCCAATGCTCCTCATTCATTTGCAGGATTATACACACAATAAGACACATTCTTGCTCTCCGCAAACCCTCCATCATTCCCCATCCAAAGCTGGAAATCTTGCGCCTTTCTACTTCCCCCAAATACCGCAGAACTCAATATGAAAACCATCACCTGCGTTCCTCCATCCAACGCAGTACTAAGCAAATATTTCCACTTGACAAAATCACTGGGGCGATATTTACGCAAAAAATACTGTGCGAAAAACCTAAGAGCAACATAGGAAGTGATGGACGAATAGATGTACTAATTGAGCTATTTTAAGACCACGTGCTACCCATTGGCCTTGTTAAACGCCGTTGAAGCCGAACACGGTGAGATATATGTTTGCGAGGGGGTTTCCCAGGTGCACATAACCAGCGACCATTTGAATAATTGGCTGCTGGTTGAATTGGAATCCTGTGATTCCATAGTATACAATTTTCAGTGTTGAGCTGTGAAAGTCATGCGAGAGAGAGAGAGAGAGAACTATACCTGTGCACCAAAGATAAGTGTGAACACTGCAGCAAACAGGTTGGAGATGATGAATCCATCAGTGGGTGTATGGACTGATGGGACACTGCAAAAAATTGACTTGTGAATATCTCTTGATATATCAATTATTCATTAGAGATGAAACAATCAAAATGTGAATTCTGATATCAAACAAATGAAGAGTGAATTTGTAAAAAAAAAATCGAAAGTTGAGAAGTGTCCCGTCAATCCATGCACCCACTGGTGATCCCCACCAAGGAAGTGTAGATTTAACACCATGATAAGTAACCAGCCCGAAACCAAGACTAAATGCTGGAATATTGGCATGCCACCAATCATATACCTCCTCGTAACCATTCGATACCATTAATACATAATGTGGATCCATATCAGAATTTGCAATAACTTCTTTCTTGTGTTCTTCCTTCGATCTCTTGTTCTTCCAGAATAACCGGAAAGACAGTTGGAGGACTTTCTTAAGGTTGTTAAACAAGAGGAAATACCATCCTGCTTTGACATCATAGTAATTCCAAAGAAACGTATGTACTATTATTGTAGTCTATCCCATATTGGTTATGATCAGGTGTGCGATATATGCTCTAGCTAGATACAGGATGTAATTTCTAGTCAAGCCAGCTTGACTGATCTCATTATTTGCGTCTAGCGTTAACGAGAGACTATACTGAGCATAAACCGTAGCGTTGGATCTATTGTCGAAGTGTTATTGTGCAAGGGAAAACTTAGTGATTCCCACACGTTCCCATAATATACAGCCATGAACAGAACAATTCAAAGAAGATATCCGATCAAACTATTGGTAAGGTTGTATAAAGAAACCCATAGTGGTGACCACAAGATAGCAATACATTGCCAATCAAGGCTGAGGAATAAGATCCCAAGACCTTCATTTTCCTGTGAGCCACCAAATAGGTTTGTGAAGAAAAGACTATGCTGCTTGAAAAGCTTGTATTGCGCCACCAACATGAATAGTAATATGATTGACAAATGATCACAACTAATGGCCAATGACATTGAGGAAATGGAAGTGGACCAGGATATCTAAGGAAAATGAAGGATAGATAACCCTCTGCTTCAAGATAGTACTAAAATTCCTCATAAACAAATATCCCAATATTACAAGAGATTTTCCGATATAGCCAACTAGCCAAGTCGTTGGGAATAATATTTCACGAGCCTTGTCAAACACATGGTCTGAGATAACAATAGTGATAATAGTCAAATCTATATCGTATCTGGGCGACGAGTAGAACCATGCTGATGGCATCTTTGGATTGAGATAATCACATCAAGAGCAATGTTCCTGTCTTGTACGATGCAACCTATGTCGCACCAGGGATGAAGCGCAGCCGCCAATCTACCTCGGTGATCTTGCCTCTGCATATTCTCCAGACTTCATACCGATGAGTATGGAAATCGATGACAAAGCCATGACATAGGTTGTAGAACGCAGGACAGGATCGATGTTTGCGCATGCCAGACCGGAAATGTACTGTATCCACAGGTCTGCCCACAGAGTAACCATATTTGCTATTCCTCCAGGATAGAGGATACGAATGACTGACAAATTGGTAGAATACATGCTGCCCACAGAAAGACTGCATTACCCAAACTTAAACAGTGAAATAACCGACTGACTATGGGATGTGAGATTATGGGGGATGTATAGATAATAGGAGAGTGACGGTCGAATAGTGAGAGCTTGGAGATCAATGAATAGCAAATATTCTGGTGGCATACGGAAAAGCCAGCCTACCGGTCCACATAGCTAGGATCGTAGAATCTTGATCAATGTAGACATATCGCATTATTTTTACATCAAGACCGTGAGCCTATATTCGTAGAATAGATGCGAAGATGCGTGGAAATTTTGGTTGTTACGTCTTGTGGAAGAGATGTCGTTAGGCCTTTCAAGGTTAGGCTTGGCAAGGCTGACGAAAAATAAGCGTTGGCCTGTGGCACCATGTCCCGCTCTGTAACCACAAACAATCCACAAGCTTGTACCTTTGAACTCTTTCTTTCCATTCAACAATGTACACCTGAATCTTGTATTCCGCACTTGCAATGGTCATGTTGAGCTGGAGACTAAATGGAGTGTTCTTCACTTGTCCACTAAAAGATATTTTGGGCGACCGGATGAGATTCCCCTATCTGATGTTCAGCGACCGCGAGCCTGGAAGGTAAGCCTCAGTGTCCAATTCGCCATTTCCGCTTCGACGTCAAACGCGAGACCTCCAAATGCTCAATTAACGGATGGATACCCTAAACACGGCACATTTGCAATTCGGGGGAGTGGTATTTGCTAAAGGCCGTTCTAACTGATAGCCCACGTTTCACGACTACACGGCCAACACTCAATACGATATGGGATGAACCATAACGAAGTCGAACATTATCCTACCTATTTCACGGATTCGCATCATTATTTATAGTTCAGATGAATTCTATGACAATTTATATTGGGGGCTGTTGTCGAGACTCGGGGTTTCTCAAAGACATTCCAACGCCACCATTCAGAACTCATCTCTCTATACACTCGTCTTCAAAGGAACCATTTTGAATGATCACTGCTTCATCCAACTTCGTCTTCTTATCTTTGCCAAAGGTAATTGATGTCTCCTGCTGCCGTGTGTAATAGTAGTTTTCAGAGTACAACTTTCCGAATTCTTCCCAACATTGGATGCTACATACTCTTGATCAGGATGTCGCATGGGGCGAGATACTCGAGAGATAGAACCAACAAGCGTGGCTCCCATAGACCAGTCAAGAATCCTCTGTAGTCTAGAAACCTATGCGTTAGTGCATGTACAGTAGAAAAGTTCTTTCTTTTATCTCCCCAGTACTCATTCCCGAAAGGATGTTTCCAGCGACTAATCCACAACCGTTCCACTCATGCTGTTCTTATTGCTAGTAGGACCTTGTACTTATTTATATCTGCAAGGTAATGGAAAGGCAATGTAATTGTGGAGATGTGGTAACTGGCCAAGCTGACTCATTTACATTAAGTAGCTTCCACGGAGCTGATTTTAGAGAGTCTATCGTTTATTCTCAGAAGTATAACATCAGATGAGCGATCAAGCCAATGAAAGCTTTTCCTGCAATCTGAGGAATTCTGTGGTTCGGCTCTAATGGTACCAACTACCGCTGACCTTAAAATCGCTAGTTCTGCCCCTAGTCGGTACCCGAACTTTCTGTTGGCCGAGAATCCGTGGTCTTACTTCACTGGCATTTATCAGATTGGGGATTGACTGAAGCGCGGGTTAAATGCTTCCGATCAATGATCTTGCTACTACCCTTACACTATTCACCCTGTCTGACTTTGCACCTACCTACACCTCCTTGTTCACGTAGTCTCTCACAACAACATTGAAATACTTAGGTACTGATGGTATCTAAATCCTTGAATCATGGGAACCTGATGTCAGTTATGGCGTGTCGTAAAATGAAGCTGCGCTTGTTCATAGGTATTTTGATATGTCAATGTGTGAGGGATACAATACCCGTGATCCATGAACCTCTGTTAATGTTGTCGCTGCAAGCCCCATTAAATGCTGGCAATTCAACGTGGTATCTCTCTTTACATCATTGCGTTCGTTTTATGGACCTAAATTAGTGACGCATGTTTCTTCACGGAGAATCATTCTATAAGCTTCCTTAAGTTCAGGGGCAATACTTTAAAGTGGTGTCAGCAGCCGCATTGGCTGCTAGTAGCTTTGACCAAGGCTGGGCACCTGTGATTATTTGAATCCTTGCCAATCAACCTTAGGTAAATAGCCGATCTTGTGGGCTGAATAATTTCTCTTCCCGTTCAACGATCTACTAAGCTTTGGTAGTTCCTGAAGATCCTCCAAACTGCGATTTATCACGGGTCCATCTGCGTACCATATCAAACTTACCAAATCCAAATCACACTTTTACTATCATGGAACAAGGTCTGGATATGTGATTGAATGGATTGTGAAAGTGGATAGAGTATTGGAAAATTTCTTCTGATTCTTCCGCCTTGAACTACGGAAACAAGAGATAACCTTAATTCAAGTGTTAATATTAACCTTAATTGAAAACAGTTTAGTATGTTTTGGATTCGATGAGTTGATGCAGGAAATTGAGGTTTCCCCGAGAATCGAGATTTTCTTGGGTATGGTATCAATTTCAGAGACAGGAGATCTCTAATGTCAATTGAAATCATCTAAGTGACTTATAGATGGTCATTGTTGACAATGGCAAAAACCTATAAGTATGTGTCCTATTCCTGCCCATCATCGATCATCTCATCTTCTCTACATTCATTACATTCATTACATTCCTTTACCAATATTCTACGTTCATTACAATTCAAACCAAAAACTTCAATCACAAACCCTCAAATTCAAAATGCAATTCACAACCACCACACTTATTGCCATCCTCAGCGCTCTCGCAGCTGCATCTCCTATCGAACCCCGTCAAAATGGAACGATGCAAGAACACCTCTGCACTTCGGCTATTGACACGGCCATGTGCTGTCAAACCACTCTTGCCGGTGTTATAAACCAGACCTGCACAACTCGTATGTTTTATTTTAACCTTAACCCTACACATGACTTCTGTATACAAGTGCTAACTAAATTGAAAGCTGCCATTACTCCTCTCAACAAACAAGCATTCCGAGCATACTGTGCCGCTCAAGGACAAGACTCTTCATGTTGCAAAACTCCTCTCATAGGCGATGGAGTTATCTGTACCCCACCTTAGATGGGAGGTTGATTGTGACGGAGGTCTGAGTATGTGGACATTTGGACGGGCATTGGAGTTGATACGAATAATTTGATTGAAGGGCACGGATTGGTGTACTGTATGATTATTGAGGACGGACGCTTATTTTCTCTGATTTTTGATGCCATTTTGAAGGATGGAGGAAATCTTATTATATTGTAATTTATCTTTAGACTATTTTGTCACTTATATACATAAAATGCTTCTTACATATTTCCTGACAGCAAAACGATTTTGGATGAAAATCCAGTGATTCTGCTTCTTGTTCTCTGGATTTTAATGAAGTGATATCTTGGACGAAATATCTATGAAAGTTCGAGGAAACTTAAAGGATCTTGATCCAGATCCAAATACATCGATTTCGTATTAATTATTTTCTTGTTGTTGTTGTAAAATGGATGAAATTTAGTTGCGTAAATGTTAATGGAAATTTGTAGATGAATCCTGATTAATCACAGCAGGTAGTGAATGAGTTGCAGTCAATGAAGAAATATAGTGATACGTACAGTATGTGTATACAATCTCATTCCTTTACCTTGATAATTTGCAGGCAAGATTCTAGAATGAATATTACATCAATGTGATTACTATGTCAGTCCGAGTCATTGACGATTACTATGATATTTCTAACAAGAAGCACAAGACTTCGAATGAGAGACAATACTATTTTACGCCACCAAGAAAAACGAACTACGTTTGAAGACCGATGGAAGTCCTGACGATCGAGGGAGATTGTGGCTGAGTAGGGGTAAAATATCACTAAATTCCTAGATTTGAGACAAGACTTGGTGTTCCAATCTAAGCTCACTTTATAACCTCGGTAGGAGATATTAGAGTTGGTAGATATCAATAAGAGGCTTTCGAAAGCCTCTACTAAGTTAGTATAACATAAGTGATTAGAAGTTCAGCAAAAATAAACATGATTTATGGTCCATAGATTTGGGAGTGTTGTTATAATATCATCATGGGCAAGTAAGGAGCACTAAGCTAGTAAGCTAGCATAGACTATCACGTCTTATCAAAATGATATCGGAGAAGCTCATAAAGCCAAAGTCAATTTTGACTATGAGGGATCTTGCACCAAAAGATTCCATGCAATTGTAATGTCATTGTGATGGGCTGAGAATAAATCAAATAATTATCTAGCGAATTCCGGGGAGGTTCAGAGCTAGGGAGGCTTTGACAGGCTTTTAATGCTTAGAAAGCGTAGATGAACAACATGTACAACATATCATCAAACTTTTAGACTTATGGAGGGAAAGAATAGTTGTGTGGAAGAGAGGACAGCCCAGAGAAGTCCGCTCATCATCACATGGAGCTAGCCATCCGACATGTTCATAAGATCCTAAGTGATTCTATGGAATGTTATTGATTGCTAGCGAATTTACGGGTGAACAAGTGGTTGTATTGTAAAATAATGATTAAATATTGGAGTTGTAAAGGAGCGTATTATCTATAAAAACCGTATCCAGCAGTATTCTAATCTCTGAGCTCAACAGAAATCATCCAAATTGTGTTGACTCATACTATAGTCGTTTGATATCGTCTCTTATCCTCCACATTGAATCTATCGAATCTAACCAGAGCCATGCCCTGCTGGAAGAAGAGCAAGAAGGCCAGCGGCGCTCTCAGCCCTCTTGACCTCCTCTTCGGATGGCTCTCGTTTGTCGGAACCATGACCAGCAGGAAGCAATGCGAGGAGAGAAGCTGCGTTATCTCTCTTATCAGAGCCATGCCCTGCTGGAAGGAGAGCAAGAAGGCCAGCGGCAGTATCGGCTCTCTTGTCAGAGCCATGCCCTGCTGGAAGGAGAGCTAAAAGACTAGCGGCGTTCTCAGCCCTCTTAACCTCCTCTTCAGATGGTTCACGCTTTTCATGACCAGCTGGAAGGAGAGCGAGAAGGCCAGCTGCACTATCAGCTCTCTTGTCAGAGCCATGTCCGGCTGGAAGGAGTGCAAGAAGGCCAGCGGCAGTATCGGCTCTTTTGTATTCCTCCTCTGGCTCACGTTTCGAGGAACCATGACCTGCTGGGAGAAGGGCAAGTAGTGAGGCGGCATCGTTTGCTCGCGCTTCTACATCTCTTTCAACTGCAGAGGCAGCGAGGGAAGCAAATTCGGCTTGGCCACGCGCTGTTAGCTGGTCGAATTCTGCACCAGCGGAAACAATTGCAGCATGAAGGTCCTCGATGGGCATACCCCTCTCAACCACGGATGAAGTAGCAAGGGAGGTAGAGGCGAATGCGACCAGCGCGAAGGAAAGAATAGATTGATTACGCATATTGAATGTAATTTAGGGAGTATGAATGAAGACTGAAATAATAAAGTACTTGCAGATGAATTGATAAGAGAATATGAAATTAATTGTATGAGCACCGCTGGGGAAAGAAGGGAAGAATCTGTGCAATCTTCGAGTTTATATACACGGCAAGAACAAACTTGTGTTCCAATCGCAACTTTGCAAATATTCGAAAACCCTTACACCGGAAGCTCTTCATCCAGACCGATCTGAATTCATGCAAACCTCCATGGATCAAGTACCTTACAGAATGTCGTTTCAACAAACAAGCTTCTAGTGCTTTGACTCCCGTTCGTTCTCCGCCATCACTCTCCCTCTGCAATGTCAGTGCGCATGGTATTATTGTCGTAGAAAACGGAACGCCTTTGAAACGACCTGGAGAAGTCTAATGCAATATTCCCGATCAAATAGTGTATCAGAATCTCAACTTTCATTGGATCGCAACATTTCTGCCGACTTGTCCGACGAATTTGAAGCTTAGCCAAAACATTCGTTAGTTTGTGGCGATCAATTCTGAGAGATCAAATATAGAATATTGAGGCCATCTATTTCCTTTTATGGTACTGTCATGATCGACAGCATACGTGTCCGTTATTCTAGAACTATCAACTAGACAAATCTGGCGGCGCATACCAGACATAGTGTTGTATCTTGTGGCGTTTTCTTGGAATCCACAATCAAGCTTTCCCTTTGGCAAGCCTGTGGGGCGTAAGAAGACGACACAAGGTTAATGCATTAAAAAATGCGATTGGGCAGCTGGGTGAAGATGAGGTATGAATCGAGAGAAATAATGTCTCGAGATCAAACAATCTGTTATACGTTGTAAAAAGTATGAATGATTGTATACACGTCGATCATATCAAAGGAGAAAACGCGTGTTAGGTTAAAAAGGCGGCATCGCGTGGCAGAACAAACACGTGATTATATCCACATCATACCTTCACACTCTCTACTTGCTTCAAACACCCTTTCGTTTGCCAATGGCGGGATAGTCCAAGGTCACAGCTTTGTGTCCTAAGCTAGATATGATGGCCAAATCGACGACAGTGTCTAATATGGAGGTATTTCCGGCATCGCAATCTTCTTCGCCATGCAGTCCGCTGTGTGTACGACAAACTTCATGCCAAATCTAATCATTTCGACCTTTTCTTGGGACTCAAAGGCAGAAGAGCTTCCCAGCTATATTGTTAATTGGTTGGTTGGGAGAAATATAATAGGAGAAATAAAAGAGCATCAAAAAGCGTTACCGATATTTAGTGCAGACATCATATCAGTCTCAAAACAGAGAACATCATACAGCTTCGAACGTATTCATGACTGCGCCATACACTTCATACATCAACTCTCTTGCTTTGACCCATCCGTCAGCAATGATAACACCTAAGTCAGTATCAGAATACACGGGAGCCGCTGCCCAAAGATTTGATTGGCAAACTTTCAACATACACTACTTACAGGTCGAGCTGATTTCGGCGGAGATGCGTCGATTGTTATCAGACCGGAAGCCTTTGAGAAAGCTGCACTTGATTGCTGTTGTGGCTGGTGGTAGTAGTGACGTCTGATATAGGTCTATTGACCTCAATAGGGTTTAATCTCTGGGTGGCTTGTCGGAAATATGGGCATTGACCAAGTTGCCATTCATCAGTCTGATTCCGAGACACTCGGGGACTATTGGTCGTGATTTGGCTATAAGGCTCGAAGCTGTTGAAGGCCCGAAACTTGATTTTGTCGGCGGCAAATCCACAGTTGGTGATTTTCTGGAAGATGCAGCTATGAAACCTCAGAACAAAGAATTCGTGGTAGGCGTTGAAAAGGATTTCATTATTGAGATAAGCAGTGAAGAAATTTCCAACGAAGAGGAACCAGGGTATGTTCACACCAAGCTCGGTCAATTTAGTGGAGTGTTCAAGAGGGGTAAGCTAATACACTGTCACCAGATCTTCTAGGCTAACCCCCTCAACGTCCCTTCTACTACACCATCCAATCTCTGACATTCCAGATCAACTGCGCCAGAAAGTCCCGAAATCTGAGAATTCCACTATTTTTACCTTTTGGGATCTTTCCCCCAAAGCCTCGACCAATTCATTCCTCCCCGAGTCCAATCGCACACCATTTACCAACTATCCTCGCCCCCTTCATCTCCAAGGGAGGTACCGGCCCAATTTCATAAACAGAATCATTTCAGACCTCCTTTCTGAGTACGGTCCTCTGGTGCCTCTCCGTGATTTTTGCAACGGTCATCGAATCTGGAAGTTATTGAAAACTGCTCATCCTGGCGATATTGCAATGCAACTTCTCTCTGCCCCAAGATTTAACTCGTCTGTGACTGATGACCCATTCAAGATAACACATGAGAGGTTGTGTATCGATATCTAAAAGATACCAGCATACTTTATTTTCTTCAATATCGGGATGCCTTATAGGATATACTTAAATGGTGAAAGCTTGTTTCTTTTGTGATAGAGATCTATTAGTATTCGATCGCACTTGTGCCTCATATCTCGAATCATGCATAATTTGGCAAATATAAAACTATGTTTTGTGTCGAAAATTCAACATAAGTGATCGTGATCAGTAAGCTAATACTTCGTAGGCACTATTTAGAGTACCAGATAACTATGTGCTGACTACTAGTATCTTAGTTACTACTCTGATATGAACCAACCCCGATCGAAACAGAGTTCATAATTCGACTCGCGATATCTGGGAAAACGTCATTTTAAACCTCTACCCCACCAAAAGAAACCTTTAATGAGCCAATAGCGAATGCTCAATATCATCAAGCCTATTTTTAAGCTTCCTTAGACCCAGATAATTTTGGTGGGCCGGCGGCGATAGCATCTAATTTTCATCGAAAGCCAGGAGAGAGTTCTATGCGTGCCAATCATTTTTGATCAATCTATGTTTATGAGTCATTCGGTAACATTGATTTATCATCAAGATCCCAAATGAGCAACATGGATACTGTATGTCAACATGTTGGTGGCGGTGGCATATATATTTCGCTACTTCAAGAAACGACAATGTTGATTCACATTGATTGATTGTACAGAGAAATACTCAAAAGACAATAATGTCTCTTCCTTTGAAAGATAAGACAGCTTTGGTGGTATGGTTATATGGATCTTTTGTGGCGTCATACCTGTGGTACTCACTGACCTCTATTCTCTTAGACGGGTGCATCCATGGGAATTGGAGAAGCGATTGCAACACGACTTGCAAATGACGGAGCCAATCTAGTATTACTTTCTCGTAATAAAGTAAATAGACTTTGGCCGATGTCTAGGTAGAGAGAAATTAACGATTGCACCAGGACAAGTTGGACAAGATTAAAGAGAAGATCTTGTCAAAAACTCCTTCCACGAGGGTTTCTGTTTTTGCGATTGATATTCAGAGTTACAAAGACGTTGATAAGGCGGTTGAGTCTGCTGTGACTGAATTCGGATCAATCGATATTCTCATTAATAATGTAGGTGCTGCTCATAAGAGGATAATTAGTTGTTAGAAAAGTTAAATTAATGTTTACCCCGTGGCCAAGCCGGCCTAGCATTGGGAGCTCCCGCTGCGTTCTGGGAATTGTCTCTTGAGCTCATTGACCAAATGAACACAACCAATATTTCCGGCACAATGTATACCACGCACTCTGTCCTCAACCGAAGTATGATTCCCAACAGCAAAGGAACAATCCTAAACGTTCCATCAGTAACCGGTCTTGAAACACCCCCATTCTCAGGAGAAGCAGTCTATCATTCCAACAAAGCATGTATCGAAGCTTTCAGTAATAGTCTAAGAATGGAAACAGCTGGAACTAATATACGCGTCATGGTAATCCGACCTGGAGTTGTGAATACACATTTCCATCTTCAAAGAGTCAAATTTGATCAGGATGCCATGGATGAGTTCACATCTGGATATCCGCCACTTGTTGCGGACGATATTACGAATTCTGTGTCTTTCATGCTTACGCAACCTGAGAGTACCACAATTAAAGCTTTAGATTGTGTTCCAACTCGTATGTTGTTGATGCCAATTATCTTTTTAGATTGCTAACATATGACTTTTATAGCCCAGAGATCTCTCACTAACTTTGATCGTACATGGAATGAACGTAACAACGGATAATTCAGAAACAAGAGTATTCTACTCCAAGGAATAATCACTCACATGAACGATCCGCGAAGAGATTTATCTGCAATTCAAGCCTGGGAGGAGAACACAGTATCAACATGCCAAAGGCTCGAAGCTAGAATAGATGATCATAGACACAAGATAGAACAACTCGGTTCAGTAATGAAGTTACCCTTGCCAATCCTACTTTGTAGATTTTGTGTTTCTTTTTGAAGGCTAGTATAATAATAGGCTAACTTTCCATTGCCCCAAGAGATTGATCCATCGTATACTCTGTAGAAGTCTACGCTGAAATATCGCGCAGAGCTTCTTCACATACAAAGACGAGAATATGTGGGGTTTCCCCCAAGGTACAACGCATGGAATAAGGATCAAGATATGAAAAAGAAAACGCTAGGTTGCAGGCATGTTGTCAGTAAGACAACAAAAGAGCTGAACATCATCTGCAAACATTCTCTTTTCGATCCCTAAGTTCTATCTGTGAGGGGATAATGTACCAATTGCAACGGAATCCCCTGATAAAGGATTCATATCAACTTTCAGATCCTCAGTTTTCTGGCCTAAACCAAAAAGAAATCGCTATAGGTTCTGGACCTTTGGCTTAAGCTTACACAAATACTATTTCAGCTCATAGCACCACCCTCTATTTTTACCCTATGAACAACATCTCCAGTCCGAAAAGAAACTCCTTTAAATTGCACCCACATATGTCTTGATGAACCGCTGCTGCCTTTCCGGCCACATGTGAAGTACACTTCACAATCTATTAAGACTAGGACAGAGCGCAAGCAGTAGGACCAGTATAGTGCCCAACGCCACCACTGGTACCCAGCTCGCTGGTAGAAACCACGTAGCCTCTGGTTATACTGGTATACGTAATCTGGAGGGAATTGTAAACCTTAAGACCCTCAGAAGTGCGCGTATACCAATCGATTATACCACCGCATCTAGTGCCGTTTGTGGCGATGTCGGGAAGCTTGCCGCCGGTGGTTGAGAGACTGGTTGAACAGGGCGTGGAGCCGCCAACAGTTCCTGTGCCTATCATATACTCGAATGAGTAACTGAGGGGCTCAGTTAGTGGATGTATTGAGGGTTGATAAGATGAGGCAAGGATGCTTACGAGCAAGATGTGCTGCTGATACATGCAGCTTTGAAGTCGGTAACGGTGAAAAGAGTACCGGCACGTTCTTGGACGGCGGCAGCTGATGCAGTGGCAACGCTAAGTGCATGAGAAGAAGTATTTAACAGGAAAATGGCCCCATTTATACGTTTGGACTACAACGATATTTTTTAAAGCATTTTCCTAGTAGCTCGCAGGATGAGGTGGAAACTTTATCTCTCAATATCATCACTTAAGACGACAAATACACTGATCTCGGCTCTCATACTCTATTCAATAGGTCCCTACAGCTTGAATCTCGGAACCCAGTGCCATTGAACTGAGGTTCTTTTTAACTTAAGAAAGCGAACAGAATTTTAATTTTAGCTTTCTGGCAGATAAGTCTTCGATGTACATTTCCATTGAGACGGATGAAGTTGGATTCTGTACGTGATTCGGATGAAACGTATCCTACCATTCATTGGGAGGGAGGAAGGGACGTGGGGCAGGGATTAGATTAGATCTTCTGTCGCCAATCTGATAATTTAACCTTAATACCTGATCTACTGTATACATGGATCAGGTTAAAGGCCAAAAGTGGAATTTAACCGGGGGAGTCCACTCATGTATGATACCTCTGAAGACTGCCGCGACCAAATCAAGCGGGTGCTAGCTGTTAAGAGTGGGGTTTCGCGAAGGGTCGAAGGTGCCAAATCACATACATGCAAGTATTCACTCAACTAACCTGGAAATTTTACTTCCCAGCGGGGTTTATCCACTATCTATGTAGGCATTTACTGTACAGATCCATATGTTGTACGTCCGTTGTTGACTTTCTCCATAATATCTTGGTATGTGCCATGAGAATTTGTAGATGTTTTGAAATCATGCCAAAACTTCTTGAACATCACAAACTCCGTCCTACAATAGTTACCTACCTACTCCTTGTTGATTTATAATGGATGATTCGGTTTATGTATTACTTCGTTACTCGGGGTTGTATTTTTTGTATCTTTGAACATTTCCTTCACGGATATCGACATATCTGGACTGAAGAAAAGTGGTCGAGTCTGGTGATATGATTCTTCTATAATTATACCCGCCAAAAGTGTCTATCTGCATTAGCGTTTTGGATTAGATGTTTGTATATTGGCGGATACCATTTTGTTATATGTCCTATATGTATATCGAAGGGTTAGTTCACCAACTAACCTTATGTCGGTTGTCAAGTAGAGCCAGAAGGACCTATGAGAATTTGATTGCTCACATGTCTTGATTATGAATTTTATCGTGTAACACTCTTACTTGCCCAGATATCGTATTGTTTGATACCAGAATAGATTGTGGTGTTACTTCACCTTGTGAGGGTTTAGAAAGCATTCGTTTATTGACGGATGAGTATACAATATTTTGTAATGCTTTTATAGTCTCGTTTTATAGTCTCGTCACTGAAGAATACGAGGTGGTATTGTATGCGGGGTAGTTAACAGGGGGGGGGTTCAGGCTTGTCCGCCTGTACCCTGCCCCCCGTGTTGTACACTATCAGACTGTGTACCTCCAAACGTTCCTGCTTTGGGAATTCTGGTGTCTAACTCGCTTTTGGTGACATCCGATCATACCTCGTACCACTGTCATATTCAATTATATTCAATCATGCAATTAAGGTATTTCTCCCACATCATTGTTCCTTCCCACTTATTACTCCTTTGTGTGCATGCTAATCATGTAGATCTTTTGAATATGCGGTGAATACGAGATCCTTCCTTGGCGTCATCATCTCACCTCTACGCCTTCCCTATTAATTTTGCCTCTATCAAGAGACATATTACCTGACTACATAAAAGAAGTGCTCTTCCCATGAAAAAGTTATCTTCATTAACACCTATCTTTAGCATTCCGTTCACTACAACAGAATCAATCCCTACATCCAGGATTTGATACTATTGATTCATTCGATCGATACTAGATTGCATTCTTAAATAAAAAAATCGGTTCACACATTCGAATATCAAAATTCAGGATGCGTACCTCATTTTTCCTCGCTGGCCTCCTGGCTGCAGCTACTCAAGTTACGGCACAATACACAAATCAATCCGCCTCATTTTACCTCGCACTTATATCCTCAGACGATAGCCTGAACGGCGCCACTCTTTCGCCTTGTCATGAGGGTGCAGCTATCGAAGGACTTTGCCTTGGCCCTTCAATCTCTACACCAAACGCTACCTTTTCCACCTTCAATTTCAACACATCCTCCTTCGACAGCAGCTTCAATGCGACTATCGGCGAAACTGGTATTTTGACATGGCTGCTTCAAGGTGCAAATTTCAACCTTTCTTCGCCTTTCGGACTTTCATATAGCGCCACTAGCAACGTTGCGGTACCATTGTTTACTCCTAGCTCGACTTCCACAACAAATGTAGCGTTTGACGAGGAAAATTTGTTGAATATTCAGGGTTATCAAGATGACACAGTATCACCAATCAGCTTTGGTACTGAAGCTTATTACAGGTGGTACATCTGTGAGACGTATTGGGGATACCACTACACCACTTTGGCTTGGGTTGTTGGTGAGGCTGAACCACAAAACCCAACTTGCGTGAAAGTTGATGTTCAAAGAGTTTTCACCGAGGCCAAGAGTTATGAATAGTTGGTAGATGGGACTCTAATGGGTTGATTGTGAGCGTGAGCTTTTGGGGTGGTTGTGTGGGCGTTCACCTATAATTCAAACAACGGAGGGAACGAAGGCGTGAGACAAATTGATCACGGGGGGCAATAATGACTAAAGGAGAAGTAATGACTAATGAAAGATACAATCTTTTGAAAACAAAATGATGCCTCCGTAATTCAGGAGTTCTTGTCAGTGATTATGATGATCTACTCTGAACTTTGTGCTTCTGACTTTTGATCTCTCTTTTGTGTTAGCCTCCCATCGTTACCCATGTATTCATTCGAGGCAAGATGATCCGGTATTCTTCCTTGTGCAAGTGTCTGTTTTGATGCTTTGTCATTTTCCTTTCGTTATGCTACCATTCAAATATTCCGCAAGATGAGTTCTTGTAATGACACGTGAAGAATGCAATACATCGCACATCGAAATTGAAATCCCAGGCATCTGAGCTTGATGTGCTATCTTATTGTCAAATATGAATGGGGAGAATGAAATGTTATTAGTTACAATGATATCTGGTATGGTTATAAGTCAACTTACGGTATGGTCCGTTGATAAAAAGGACTGCGTCCAGCATCCATTGCCTACATTATGGTTTTGTTTTTATTTATTGGCCCAAGCAATGTTCAAAGAAATATCTCGGCAACGCCTCCTTTGATTGTTGTCCAAGGACAGACAAAAGATATCCGGAAACAAAAGATCGAAAACCTAGTCCTTTCACCAATGCTACAATTTCAACTCTTTGTCGCAGCACAACAAAAATGAAAAATCGAATTAAAATCAAAAGATAAATGTGCATCTTCAGCTTCCTCGAAGTCCGAGATAGATATCAATCTCGAAACATGCAGCTACCACCAATAGCCACTTATGAACACCAGCTGGAATTCGAGAGAGATGCTCAGAGACGTCCTTATACCGAATATGCTCGGAAATTTGGACCTAAATCTCCAGACAGAGCTCAGGGAAAGAGTTGGTTAACGCCGTTAGATCCTCTATTTCCAGTCAATTGGGAAAATGAAAGACCGGATGATCGGCACAATGTAATCGGAGGGTATCAGAAACAAGAATTGCTTCTCTTTACCACGAGAGAATTGAAGGATTTAGATGCGGTTTGTGATAGACCTTTGAGGGATAGCACGCTGTCTGGGGGAATTCTACCAATTTTGCAGAGGGATAGGTGGGAGGATAAGCCGAGTGACGCGTGGTTGAGGACAGATAGTATATCGATTGTGAGACCTTCTTATCTTCGTTCTTCGGAGCGCTCGCTAGAAATAATCCTTTCTGAAAAGTGTCATGAATGTTCATCATTACTGATTCTTTCGAGCGTTAGAGGCATGACCCCGATGGTGGAAAATGGCAATCGAGTAATGATAAAGTTTGGGAGGTCCTTAAACCAATAGTAACACTCGCTTCGCAATTCATAACGTCTTCTAAAAGTTTACCATGGGTATAATCTATTCTTCTACCTTATTCCTTGCTCATGGCTAACATGAATTGACCGCTTGACAGCTAGATGCCCTTCTCCTTGGACCCCGCGCTCCTATCAATCCAGATAGATACCCCCCAGGCTCAAAGATTCTCAAGGAATACCACACCTTTAGCCCTCGGGAAGGTCCATGGACTATTGAACGCGAAAACGAAGTCGCAGCCGAAAGAGATCGGGTCTTTCGCGGATTGATGAATGAAATGGATTTTATGTGTTCATATTTCTATAGCTATCAGAATGTAAGAGATAACGATCCACCCAATAATGATCCAACATACCCGGTTAAAAAATTTGGAGATGCTTTGGGAGTTTCAACAATCAATACTTGGGAAATGCTCATTAAGAAGAAACCCGGCGCTAAGGTACATAGTATTCGAAATTTTGTTAACATGCTTGGTGGTCTCCTATGTGCGCGTCTACGGAATTAGCTAATTTTAAACGAACTAGTGGCGAGTTCAAATGTTTCTCAACGTCGAATCTTTAGAACCTATCTTCTTCCAGTACAAAGATTTATCAGACTCCGAGTTGGCAGGTATCAGATATCGTTGTGCAAGTACCGTGAGTTTGTCTTGAAGTAAGAGGCGTCTACTCCTCATGAATTAATGTATTGTCAGATTGCGCACGAACTTATGCATGCGATAGGCTATTATCAGTCTCTGCATCGTCTCGGTATTCGTGTATTTACAAATAATAGAGAAGGATATTTTGGAACGGAACAAAGCGCGGAGCTTGGCTGGAGCTGGCAATGGGCAGTAAGTCGATTTAGTACTTCATATCTTGTGCCTCCTCTCCTCCGGATAATTGTTCGAGTTGCTAACATGAAACTTCTGAAACTATAGATTTTCGGCGGAATTGATCTCAAGAAGCCCATCAATTGGCGGTCCCGTCGTCTCCTGTGTCAATTTGCCGAAACGATGTACCCTTCCTTCACCAGTAAAGTTCACGGCTCCAAGAGTCAACCCATTCTCATAGAACCTCCTATAGAGACACATATCGACTTTCATCCCATCGGCGTCCAGTATCTAGAAGACGTTCACACTCAAGACTTTTGGGATCTAATGGTTCGCGGTTTTGGCGGACGCATTTTGAAATACCGCGCGATCAAGGAAGGTACTAGGATTTTTTACCGTCCGCAGTCTGGTGAAACCGGTCTCCCTTTCGTATATACGTCCAGAGATAGGTTGGATCCTGTCGTCCATGATCCATATGTCAACGACGATGCGATGATGTTGCAGGGTATATTGAACATACAATCGCAGATGGAGACTACGCCGATGGAGAGGCAAGTTTTGGAGTTTACTGCAAAAATGGCTGAATGTGCGAAAACTGGGAAAGAGTTTTGGGAAAGTATGGAATCACAAGTTAAAGCCGTGGGGGGAATCATAGAAGTATTAGTGGAGAATAAGAATAACAATATTGGCGGCAGTGAGGGAGAATTGGAATTGATGAATACGCCAGTGAAGAATGTGGTGGAGTTGTTGGTTGTGGCTTCAACAAATCACGAAAGAATGGTGGGAATTACCTTGGAGAGAGAGAGGCAACGCGGAGATTTAGAAGATATCACTTCCAAGCGGGCGCTCTTGGTTTGGAATAGGGGAGCGAGGGGATTCAATCGAGAAGTCATTAACAAGATTGGGAAAAAGTCTAGAACTGGAGAACTGGCAATGCAATTGAATCACTCCTATAACCGTCTGGAGAAATGCCAAGCATTATTTTTTACACCAAGCAGGAGGGGAGTCGCAAGTAATTATCCCACAGAACAGAAGGAGTTCGATATGCTGCTCGAGGCGACCGAGGCGATGCATAATCTGAAAGATTACGACAAGGCGAGACAGTTGTGTTCTCAAATAGCTTCAAACAAATACGTAGGATCTTTTGCGAAGAGTGCGGCGTCAATGATGACTGCGAACTGTGAATCAGAGAAGGTGGGGGGTGTTGAGAAGTTGACAATACCAATCCGACATAAATGTTGGAGGTTACTCGCTCAAGGCTTGGAAAGGCTAGTTTGGCTAGAACCAGAGATTTTCCAAGTTTCAGAAGGATGGAAGGAGCTATTCCGGGATTATATTGACTGGGGGAAGATAACGGAAGCGAAGTTGCGGATTGAACAACAGGATGTTTTGCCCCCGGGGATTGAAGAGATGGGGGAAAGTTCACAGACAGCAAGTAGTCGTAGTGGGGGACAGCCTGCAAGAGCGATCACTCAAAAGAGGACGAGGGAAGATGTTAAAGAGTTGGTTGACGAAGTGATGGAAGATGTGGTCTGTCCGGAACCCAAAGAATGGAAATCAATGCAGAGAATGAGAGCATACAAGAAAATGAAGCTTGGGATGAGGAATCCAGGTGATACCCCGCCGGAATGAGATAGAGGTGGAAGTCGTTTCGGAAAAAGAAAGATACACACCTCGACCCTTGGAAAAAGGCTTGGAGTCGAGATATTTCGTACTAGATTTCTTACTATATTTCTTTGTAGAGCTGGCAAACCTGCAAATGAAGCCTTCGCCGGTATGGTTCACTAGGTATGATCAGACACTAATTGTCTCAATAAAATACATATCCTTGATAGCTCTGCGATGACTTTTAGTAAGTGGCGAGAATAAGAGCTATGATGTCCAATAGAAAATACAAAATAGAACTCTCATTGCTGCCCTCAAATCGTTAAACATGAAGCTTCTTTCCTCAGTCGCACTTGCCTAACACAAGACTCATATACTTGGCTACACTTGCAAATTATACGTCGTATGAGTTGCCTGACTGGCAATCATTGTTGCTCAATATTGCATCTCTATTCTGTCATTCCCGATAAGGAAAGTGCCAGATGAAAACCACTAAAAGCGGACACCAAATATCGACTTTCCCTTCCTTCGATTGTATAAACAAATACTTCACTCAAATGAAAATAGAATTCTTCCCGTTCTTGGTTACCATGGTTGATATGTCATTGCTTACAACTCAACAGTGATTATCAGAACTCAAATCAAACATCACTCGCATCAACAACGCACAAATTGTGCCCATACCATTTTGCTAGATCGCGGCAACATCCTCTTCATCGATCCTCGTCAATTACTTCACAAAACTATTGAGAATAGCATTTTCAAAACAATGCCACATAGGGATATTAATTTCCTTGATTCAGAAAGTAGCGATATCTCAAAAAGTACCAAATGCTTATCCAAAATGCTTATAGCTCCGCCATCGTCGCCCCAAACACCCGAGAAAAGGTGCAGATCTCCTAAGCGCAGCCTTGAGAGGTCTCCATCACTTTCCCCAATTTCCAAACTCACTGCGGAATCATTTAGATGCCTAGACATTTCATTTACCTTGGCAGAAGAGGAAAAGGAAGCCCGAAACATTCCATCTCCACCAAAAAGACAACGAATGATATGGAATGTGGTAGAAAGAGAGACAGATAACAAACTTAACATAACCGGGGACAAACCCAAAGCTCGCGAGAGTCTTCTATCAAGAAGAGCAAGACGAACTTTGGAGGAAAACCGCAGACTAAAGCTAGCGATAAGGAAAAAAGAGGAACTAGATGTCATTGCTGCCGCTCCATTGACAAGCCTTGCAGGCGAAACTTGTTGTGAAAATGAGTCTGCTGCGGAGAACAGAGGCATGAATCAGGTCACTGGCAAGGTGGAAGAGAAATTGCTGTCTAGTTTGACTGAAGAAAGCAGGGAGGGGAAAGAAACAAAGGATGACCTTCCGGTCCTCGTCAAACTTTGCGAGGGCTTGGAAGTGACTCAAGTATCTCCAAAGATTGAACAAATGAGATCAGGCAGTAGAATTGATAATCATTCGACTACTCTTGAAATAGAATTGTTTGGTGGAAATGAAAACATGGTTAAAGGCATAAAATTTGTTTCCCGAGGCCCAGAAAACAATAGGCCCATTGCACACGAAAAGAAAGATTCGGAAACTTATTTGAAGTTTCTCGAGCTATTGTATAGCCAGAAAGAAACAGGAACTAAGAAGGAGATGGAAGAATTAGCCCTCGTCATTGAGAGCGTGAAACGTATGTTCATGAGCGGAAAACTCGAAAGACAATTGCAGAAGATTGATGACAGAAAGACGCGGGATGAAATGTATCTCAAGGCCTTGGAGTCTTTGGACGAAGGGACAGGAACAGAGTCTAACAACAGAACCAAAGACATGAGGCTCATAATTGAGATCTTTAAATTTGTTCGAAGCGGACAGTTAGCGAAGGACTTACAAACACTAGGAGAAATTTTCGAAGCGTGTCGGAAAGGCTTGGACCGGTTGATTAGAGAGGCAGAAGAGGCTTTTGCGAGGAAGACTCAAGAAGGACAGCCTAGTTCGCTCACTTCATTCAAGGTTCCTGTTTCTTCTGAAAATGACTGCCAAGGTGTTGTACCTTTAGCGAAGGAATACGAAGCTATCACAACAAATGACATACGAGACAAGGATGTCGGAGGGGTTGAATCAATAGGAAAATCTTCGGAGAAGGTCTGGAAAGAGCCAGTTTCGGGGGCCATGAAGCCTCGATGGGGAGAAGATTTCCCATTGCCTACAGATTTCGACGATGAAGCTGCTATGTTGCAACAAGCTTTTATTCAGTCAAACTATGACGAGTTTATAAGATTAAAGGGCTGCCATGGTACCTCTTGCTCAACCGCTTATGGAAACGATATCATCAACAGAAATCCCAATACCACCACCATACAAAGCTTTGAGAATGTGAACGAAGAAAAAATTGAGGAAATTAGCCCTGAAGACCAACAGGACGCTGATGATGAGACTTCTGATACATCCGAGTCTGAATCTGCCCACTGCAGTGTCTATAGCGGTGATGAAAAAAGCAAACTCGGCACAAACAAAACAAGCGAAATAGGAAATTTGACTGAAATGAAGGATATTTCAGTTGCATCGATCGAATGCGTGATAAAGGACCTTCTCATTGCTACTGCAGAGCAATTGAAACAAGATTTTACAAGTATGTTCCAGGAGAAGTGTTGTGAATCAACTGGGAACGAGTCCGACAATTCCATGGACGAAATGTTTGTCGCGACTACTGCAGCCGTGGTCAGAAGATCATTCAAATTTTTGAAGTTGGACGCATTGGGTGAGGCATTGAAAAAAGCAACGGAAGAAGTATTGGCAGAAGGAAAAGTAAAAGAGCGTCGCTGTGTCACTTCATCTGAATCCACAGCCTCTATCGAACAAAAAATCTCCAAGAAATGGGCTATCGCCTATCCAGAGGCCATTCCAATGCGTTCCTTTGAATTCATGCGAGCCATCGATATCCTTATCTCCCTCACAAGGTCTACTCCCTACAACCATGCTATCCTTGAAGACACCCCTGAATGTATGTACGATGCGTTAGTAGTCTATATACAATACCACTTGGACACGTGCACCCACAGAAAGTGCATAGAAATTGTTGAGGGACATTCTCTTGATCAACAGATTCAATGGATCAGAGAAATGCACTCTTTTGTTTATTGGTGGAAGGAGGTGTGTGAGGAATTTGAAGGATTGTGGGGAAAAGGAGTACTGAATAAGGAGGTTCTAAAGAACTTTGATGTATATGGAGGTAATTGGAATGAGGATGAGGCTGGAAGAGATTAGAATTTGTGTATGAGAAGTTTGTGAGTATGGCAGTAGGATGACTGCTGCCACGGCTTTACTCCGAGATTGTTTTAAAGCTTATTAAAGAGTATCTTTATTGACGCAACACTTGTAGTTCTTAACATTCAAAGAAAAATGAAATATAATTTACCTTCATGTTTCTTGTGTTCCCATCTTCTAGTTGTTTTCAAAGAAGTTTGCCTCAACTTCAACTCCTACTACTAAAATAGAGTATTTCGTATTCCAATCTCGATCTGGCGTGAGTTAAAAACATATCATTGCGCTTTGTTGCTGTTTTTGTGAGAAGAAATACTGTTGATTAGAGTTTGAGATATCAGACATGGTTAATATAAACTTCTCGGGAATCTAAGGTTATACAGTCACATGATATTCACGTGCTCAAGTGAAACAATCAATATCTTCATCGAACCTTGAAAGCTCCTGCAGACAGGATCCAAAGAACATATGGTGTGATCATCTTGAACATCTTAATCTCTGATCTATTCCATATACATATCTACTCTTTTCCAATCACATTACGGATCTCAGTCTCTATCCATTCCCTCGGAAGTCATTATCCCGATTTTCACAAACTCAAAAGGAATCAATCTCCAACCGAATATCCACAACACATCATAACACTTTTACAAGCAAATCCAAGTATCCAAACATACCTAGGAATGATCTGCATAGAGTATCCAAGTATGCTTTCACCACAAACCTCCTCACGCCAAGTTTCACACCGGCAATGGCGTACATGTCTGCATCTCCCCTGTCCGCTAACCTTACCCCGCATTCTACATTAGCAATTCCTATGACAGGTATAGATCATGATGATCATTCAGAATAAACTAAATTCAAGTGAACACGAAGGTGTGCACAGATGAGGGGGCATTGTAACGTCGTATGGTATCGTGGACAATTAAGATAAGTGGATAGATACTTCGGGTTTGTACAAACAAGTTGGAAAAAGATATGAAAGATGTCTATACCCCAGGAATTTGGGGACTTTTATCTTCTGTTCGGAATTGAGTCTCTCGTTTTGACGTTTCTTCATATTGAAACGATAATCATGGAGGTTTTATCACAATGGAAGGCTTTACTCGTGAGTCTGGTAATGGTGGCAGATGTCGGGGTTGGAAGTCAAATAGAGAAGGAATTTGATGTCTTTAAATATGTCGATCCATTCATTGGAACTGCGAAAGGAGGTATGTTTTGCTCATTTTCTGAAATGTGTTGAGATTTGTTACTGACATACTTGCAGGTCATGTGTTTCCTGGAGCCACTTTACCTTTTGGTAAGCTTTATTGACTCCTCCCTTGATGATTTGAGCTCATTAGTTTCAAGGTATGGCAAAAGCAGTTGCAGATGTGAACAATCCAGATGAAAAGCAAGGAGGATTTGCCTCAGATAATTCCGATATCACAGGATTCTCTCATATGCATGATTCCGGCACGGGTGGTGTAAGTAACACTACTTTATGAGAAAATCACTTCTTTACTGATCCAAACACAAGTCGCCATCACTCGGAAATTTCCCATTATTTCCACAAACAGGTTGTCCTGGAGATACTTTGAATAATTGTCTCTTCACCAAAACCGACCGAGCATCGAGAAGAATTAATGGGACTGCCGAGGCCCATCCAGGATACTTTGCCGTATCGTTAAATACTTCTATTCATACGGAAGCAACGGTCACAAATCATACCGCATTATATCGATTTACTTTTCCTTCGAATTCGTCGTCCAATGATTCGTATTCCACCCAGCAGGCCCCTCTACCTTACAGTCCACTTATCTTAGTAGATCTGACGGATCTGCCCGAGTCTCGTTCAAATGGTTCCGTCCAAGTCGATCCAGACACTGGAAGACTTTCTGGAACCGGAACATTCAACCCATCATTTGGAATTGGAAGCTATGATTTACATTTTTGCGCCGACTTTAAAGGTGCAGAAATTCGAGATACGGGAGTTTTCATAAATAATCGTGCCGGAAGGGAACCCAAGAATTTGAGTGTAACACCCGATGGTATAAATTCACCTCCTCTTCCAGCGGGAGCCTGGACACAATTCAAAGCACCAGCCAACAACCAAATCCTTGCTCGAGTAGGCGTTTCATTCATCAGCATCTCAAAAGCTTGTCAGAATGCCGAGAACGAAATACCAGATTTTGATTTCGAGAAAGTGTTGACTGCTGCTGAAGATGCGTGGAGAGAAAAACTTTCGGTTATTAGCGTTGATGCTACAGGTGTTAGTGATGAACTCCAAACTGTTTTTTGGTCCGGTACTTATAGGGCTATGATTTCACCACAAGATTATACGGGGGAGAATCTATTGTGGGAGAGTGATGAACCTTATTATGATTCTTATTATTGTATTTGGGATTCTTTTAGAAGTATTCATCCATTGTTGACTTTGTTGGATCCATATAGCCAGACACAGATGGTGAGAAGTTTGATTGATATATATCGTCATGAAGGTTTGTTCCTAAAATCATTATTTTGGTAGAATTGCTCTCTAACATTTATTCCAGGAAAACTCCCGGACTGTCGAATGTCGCTTTGTAAAGGATTTACTCAAGGAGGTTCGAATGCAGATATTGTTTTAGCAGATTCTTATGTAAAAAATATCACTCAAGACGTGGACTGGGCAACAGGTTATGAAGCCGTGGTATCTGATGCTGAAGGTGCGTTTATCAAGTTATATGTCATCATCATATCACTAATAAAATATAGATGAGCCAGCAGACTGGTCCATAGAAGGTCGAGGGGGCCTAACCAGCTGGAAAAATCTCGGTTACATCCCCACCGATGACTTTGATCCTTACGGAGTAGGACCTATGACCCGCTCCATCTCCCGAACGGTAGAGTACGCCTACAACGATTTCTGCATTGCCGAAATAGCCCAGGGGCTCGGCCACACCGGCGACGTAGAAAAATATCTCGGACGCGCGGATAATTGGAAAAACATGTACAAAGCCGACCAAACCTCCTTCGTCAACGGATCCACCGACGCACCCGACTCCATCGTTGACACCGGCTTCACCGGATTTCTCCAACCCCGCTACCTCAACGGAACATTCGGCTACCAAGACCCCACCCTCTGCTCTCCCCTCTACAACTTCACATCCTGCTACCTCAACCCCAACGGCCACGAAACCTACGAAGGCAGTTCCTGGATGTACACCTTTTTCGTACCACAAGACATGGCCTCCTTAATCACCACTCTCGGCGGCCCCTCCCTCTTCATCTCCCGTCTCTCCTATCTACATACCTCAGGCCTTCTCTACATCGGCGACGAACAAGCCTTCCTCCCCGTCTTCCAATTCCACTATGCCGGACGCCCTGGCCTTTCCGCCTACTTCTCACACTTCTACATCCCCTCCCAATTCAACACCACGGTAGCCGGTATCGCAGGAAACGACGATTCCGGCGCCATGGGCTCATTCACCACGCTTTCCATGATGGGTCTCTGGCCCGTCTCAGGCCAAAACGTCTATCTCATCACCCCTCCCTATTTCCCTGAAGTGAGCGTCAAGAATGGACAAACGGGCAAAGTAGCCACGATCAAAAATATCAATTTCGATAGCGGGTATGAGAATATCTATATCCAGAGCGCGAAACTTAATGGAGAGACGTGGAACAAAAATTGGGTGACGCATGATTTTTGGCTGGAGGGAGGAGTCTTGGAATTAACGCTTGGGAGGAATGAAAGTGCTTGGGGAACGAGGAATGAGGATTTACCGCCGAGTGCGTCGACGACAGAGTGGTAGGGTTGGATGAGGAGAGAGGATATTAATGACAGGCGAGGCAGGGAAACAGGAGATGCAATGTTATTATTAATATGAATGATCGTGCGTGTATTAAATTTGGGGTTGAAATACATCAGTAGCTAGTATTCTGCTATGTACCTAATAATCCTTTTGAGCTGGACAGAGAATATCAAAGAGATATAACAAACGATGCTAATTAAACAATCTCAATTTTGTCTTCGTCATCCAACTCCTGGTCTTCATAGTTCCGAAGTTTCATGTTTTCGAGATTTTGTTAAGATTCTTTTTATATCATTTAATCAAATATCATACATATATAATTCATTCCGTGATCTTCGGTCTTTTGACCCCTTGCCCCATTGTTTTTCCATTGCCCCTTCCTCTTCCCCTTCCCCTACTTTTTCCTTTTCCCTTTCCTTTCTCCGAACCCACTGTTTTTGGTTTCGAACCCATTGAGCCCTCTCCCTCTCCCTCCTCCTCCTCCTCATCATCATCACCATAATCGTCTGCGCCATTGTATTCTATTTCAGCATCCACATCCACATCCGCATCTTCATCCTCGCCTCCCTCATCCTCACCCATCTCCTCCATCACTCTTTTCCTTCCCTTTCCCTTCCCTGTCCCCTTTCTACTCGCGTCTCTTTTCGCTTGCGCCTCCACACTCAATTCATTCTTCTTCGCCCATTCCCTCGCATTATCCGCAAAGGTACCTCTATCCTTCAATGAATTTGCAGCCCTGCCCCTCTTCTTCGCCTTCAATTTTCCCACCGCTTCTCTCATCCTCTTGCTCCCCTTTTCCCTGCCCTCACCCCCACCACCTCCCACTCCCCCAACCCCAACACCACCCTCAAAATATCTCGTGATATTACTCTGCGTCCCCTCCGTTTCCCGTCTATTCATATCCCTAATCACCGGCACTAATATCTCATCCACCCGTTCTTGACTCCAACCCACCGTGGTCATCAAGAATTCTCTCAATTGTCCTAGATCTGGGACTCCCCATTGGAAAGCCTCGGCCGTACTATCAACATCCGGTTTGAGATATGCTTCTGTGACCGCCTGACTCGGGAATGCCGGGGGTAAAAAGAGTTTCGTCGCTTGTGAGCGACGGAACTTTTTGCGGAAGAGTGTTGGTTCGCTTGCGAGTGGAGGGGTCGTAAGAGGATTTTGGACGAGGGACCACCATTCTTTGAATTCTTCAAGACCGGCATGGGATGGAAATTCTGAGAGTATCTCAATAGCGGTGACGGGTCCAATACCGGGAATTCCTTCCGTGTAATCTGAGCCTAGTAAATGAGCTATTGAAATAAGTTGATCTCTCGAAAGAGAAAGTTCTTTTTCTAGATCCGATGAGAGGTAACACTCAACGAGTTTATTTGAATTGAATAAATTCTTATAAACTCTCGTCCCACCAAAAAGAAAAATATCCGAATCATCTGTAACAATGCCATCTACAAGACCTAGACGAACGAGCTCAGCACATTGAGCTTCTGCTTCCATTGGTGCGGTGATGTAAGGAATACCGAAGAGACGGAGTAGAGCTTGACATTCTGTGATCATGATATGAGATACTTCATCCGCATCTCTACGATCTTTCTTTTGTTGATTTCGTAATGCTTTAAGCTCTTGCTCATATGAATCATGGTTTTCTTTTTCGGATTTGTTGTTTAAGGTACTGGCAAAGCGAGCATGTTCTTCTGCTTCGATAGCGAGTTGGGTCATTAGTTCTTCTTCTTCCGGATCACTAAAATCGAATTCATCTGGAATCGCTTCAGCTTCTTGACGATCATATGCATCGTCAAAGGGTGGCTTGTCGGATACAGTTGGTCCAGATGACAAGGTAGATATAGCATCTACCATTTGAACATCTTCAAACACTGGAGAAGGACTTTTCCTTGCAGAAGTCGATAATTGTGTAGGTTCAGTTGCTTGAACATTAGGAAGATTCACGTCTTCAAAGACAGGAGATGGTGATTTCGATTTCGAAGAAGCCACTTCTATACTTCCTCCGACGGGACCTATGGAACTGGGAGCCTTCTTAGATTTAGGAGCAGCATCCCCATAATCACTCTCCGACCACTCTACCGGTTCATCAGACTCCCCTAACAAATCAACCGTATCTTCCGCACGAGGTTCTACCGATGGCTGTCTATCCTGAGGAACATCAGACTGCGACGGTTGAGCTTTAACAGCTTCCGCCAAACCATCCATACCATTCTCGGCAATATTAGGCGTGGGAGCTTTATCCAAAACTTCCACATCACTATCATTATCATCATCAGAGTCTACATGAATAACCCCATGATCACGTTGAAAGATCCTCTCGTCTTCTTCCGCTCTTTCGCGATCTTTCGCGTTCAATTCTTGATCTTTCTTACGCTGCTGTTGGACCTGTGATCTGATATCACCATTGCCAATTAACCAAGGAGGTAGTGGCTTCGCTTTTTCTTCTTCATCTTCTTTCTCGAAACCACCAGCCAGTTCCTCTTCATCTTCCTCTAGTGGTTCTCCAGCTAATTCTTCTGGTTTCTTCTTGCCGAATAAAGATGATTTGAATTGAATACTCTCAAACGGCAATGGTCCATCGAAAGGATTCTTTTTGTTCACAACAACTGGTGCTGCTTGACGAACTTTTTCTGGTGCCTTTTGTGTTCTTGCTTTCCTCAATGCGGATTGGAAATCCATGTCGCTATCACTATCACTATCCATCTTCTCAGTCTCATCTTTCCGTTTCGGCACAGCAGCATTAGCTCTATTATTAACCATATGAGCAACCATTTTCCCACTAGACTTAATGAGAGGTTTAGCATCTGCTACTGCTCTTTGCTCATATTCTGGCATTGGTACATCCTCAAATGGATCATCTTCCTCTTCTTCTGTCTCTTCCTGGCCATAGCCCTTTTGGAGTGATAGTTCAATGGCTCGATTTAGATGATCATCCTCGTCAAGTCCTACATCCTCATCTTGATCTTTTTGTAACGACATAGCAATCGCGCGATTAATCTCTTCATCCTCGTCATCGTAAGTTGCATTCAAGGAGCTGGGTCCCGGTTGTCCGACTACATCATCCACAAAAAGAGAATCCGGATCCTTAGATGGCATTCGTGTAGGTTTTGAATTTGATTTTCTCCTCGAGTTGGAGTACTCTTTCCTCCTTTCAGCAACTTCTCTGGCTTGAAAATCGCTATAAGTCATATTCCTCCCATCATCTTTGGCTTTCGGTAGCCGATTTAATCCTTCAACAGGAACATCCTCGAAATCATCTTCCTCAGATTCAGACACCAAGTCTACCTTATTATTTTTTCGATCATAATCATCAACATCGATCGGTTTATTCCTATCCCCCACTCCTTTTTCCAAAGAGACCACACCTAAAGCCCAGCCACCTTCAACCCCATCATTCTTGACCAAAACGTATTCCCTTCCCCTCTCCCCTGCAATTCTACTTGTCCCATTAACCCCAAACATCTGCTCCTCCGAATTCATTCCATTCAAATTCATCAATCTCTGTGTCAACTCATTTCTCTCCCTAACCCTCTCAATTTGAAATTTCGAGAACGCCATCCTATCCGGGAACATCTCTTCCAATTGTTCCTTACTCAACCCCATCCTCAGTCGACTCCTCAACTTCGCCGCATTCAAAATATTATACCGATCCCCCGCTGGTAAACTCATGAAAAACTCCCCATTAAAATCAATCTTACTGAAATCATATAAATTCACATCTTCCCCATTATGAAACTGTCTCGCGTATTCTTCCAATTCCTCTGCCGACATAATTCTCGGATCTTCCGGTCTACCCATCCCTTCTATGCCATTTGTCAGTTCGGGTAAATGATATGCGTCCTTTTTGTAGAATTTTCGAGTCGTTTGGACTTGTTGCTCTGACATCCCTATCTCATCCACATATGCTAATTGTTCTTCCGGCACCACTTCCTCTTCTTCAACAGGTCTGCTTCGTCCTTCCCTTTCCCTCCTCTTCCTCTCACTATCTTCCTCCTCCGCTCTCCTCTTCATTTGTACCCCCAAAAGCCTCCCTGCAGTCCTAACAGCATCTTCCCTCCTTCCCTCTCTTCTCCTCTTCCTCCCCAATACCGTTTGACGTTTCAATATGGGCGCGCCATCATCAAATACAAAAACGGGTTTAATGCCATGAAACAAAAGTTTGCATATCCTGCGAAAGAACCCCACGATATGCGAATTGCGAAGCGCATTTCCTTCTTTATCTCGCACGGCTTTGAGGAATTGGTAGATCCAGATTGAGGCGTCGACGGCGAGTCTTTTGCGGTTGAGAGCTGGGAGGGGAGTTGGACGAGCGCAGGGTTGCATGATGGTCCAGAGGCCGGTGACACCCATGGTGAGGGTGTTGGGTTTTTACGTTCGTAGATAGATCGGATAGGAGGATTGTGGTTCGTGGATCAAGAAGTTCGTGTCGGCAACCTTAATGGTAAGAAATCAACAGTAATTGAAGTCAGGTAAATGAATAAGAACTCTGAATCCTCAGCTACACCCTTGTGTGATGGTAATATATTCATCTCATGTCAAAAAGGAGCGTTTCAAAATTCTAAGATTCTCATCTCTCAATGCGAATTCAAATAATAAACTTCCAATATCATCTTAAATCCCACATCTGCCTTCACTTCCCACCTTATCTCACCAAACGCTAACCGCGTAATGACGCACATAGTCCACGTTCCCACGTGACTATCATTCCAGCTTATCTTATCGCAAAAACCACCAAACTCATTCTCTAGTATCCATCCTTAATTCCCCTCCAAAACACCCCTCTCCCTCTCTCCTCACTCCACATCCAACACCAAACCCACAGCCATGACATCCCTCGCGCCCATACCCTCCACAGAGATTTCCGAATCTCCAGCTAGAAAAGAAGCACGCGCCTATCTGCACAATCTCCTCTGCAAAACCTTACTCGTTCATACAACAGATCATCGTATGTTTCGGGGGGAATTTAAGTGTACCGATTCTGTTTGTTTGCCTTTCTTTAAGATCTTTTTACCCTGGCGCCTCTTCTGTTACACTTAACAGTAGCAGATACTTTCCTCGCAATCTCGCGCATTTGTTCACTCGAGAAAGAAAAAAAGAAGAAGAAGAAGAGAAAGCTAACGCAATCCACACAACCCCCAGGACCTCAATGTAATCCTCTCCGAAACCTACGAATATCGCATTCCTCCCTCTCCCCCCGCACCCACATCCTCCTCTTCTCCTCAACCCCAAGATCCCACCTCCTCCGCCCCGCAATCCCAATCCCAACCCCTCCTAAACATCACCCCCCGCTGGCTCGGTCTCGTTGTCGTCCCCGGCGCCCACATCCTACGTATCGAGCTCGAAGAATTCGAAAGCCAAGTGCGCGGTCGCAAATCCTAAAAACCTAAAACCTTACATCTTCCGTTCTGCTAGACTAGCACAAGATGCGCTGGTCAAAAGCACCCACCTCCCGCAATATTCCCGTCAAGATAGAAATGATTTCTGGTTAAGAAAGAAGTACCATTGCATATCCCACATGTGATAGCGCATCGCTAGAGCTTTGCGAAAGTGGATGCAGACGTATCAATATAAAGCAGACTACGACTACACAACACCACGCACAGCTAGAATTCAACCACTTGATCGGTATGAGATCCAAGATCCACGAAGGAGGGAAAGAAGATGGGCTTTTATAAGGTTGAGATGAATGCTGTCTCAACATTGGTTATGTTTGGGGATAATCTACTACAAAGGTCATCGTAATTGAAGGATTGGAATAATTGTATGGTGAGAGGGATGGCAGAGCCAGCGAATCACTGTCGGCAATGGCTTTAGGGTTAGTTAGTAGAATTGGTGACGAGATGAAGATCATGAGATGGACATTGTGGATCAATCAAGATACCCAGAGGAGACAAACCTGAACAAGACAGCCAGGAGTTTCTCAAACACAAATATATTAACTCAAATGATAAAAGCATTCATTAAAAACTACAGATACAAAAGCCTCCGAGCCCATAATCGTGTTCCCACCCCACCCCCTCAAACCCTTTTTAGCTCCCCAGTTCACCAAACCCTCCTTTGCCCGATTCCAACACCCGTATTCTCAGATCGTATATGATCGATTACCACCCCGTTTCGATTCCAACATTATCATCATTAGAGAAAAGAAAAAAACATCGATCCATTCCGAGCAGAGCAGTAATAGCAGCTTTCGAAGCAAAGTTAAAGAAATCTTGGGAATACCCGCCACTAATTCAGTCCGTTCCTTTAACACCGTCACAAGCTGATTATACCTAGACAATCTTCTCATTCAGCATCATTCGTTTCCTGAATTCAAAAGTTGTTCGGCCATTATGCGAGCTCTTCTTGGCGACCTCTCAGTTCACCATTGGTGATGCTACCTTGATGAGAATGAGCAATCTCCTCTTCCTCCTCCTCATCTTCATACTCATCACCACCCTTGTGAGCTTCGGCTGGTATCCAAAGACCACTCTCGTTATCGTTCAGAGGTTGATCTTGGCCTGTAAGATCATGACCTTGAGCGTTACGTTGAATATTGTTTCGTCTACGTTGAGACAAAGTACGAGCGCGAGTAGAAAGGTTGGAAGAGACGGCCGCATTGGAGTTAACCCAGTTGGTTAAAGAATCCTCACAATCTTGAATGATGGCCTTGCTAGCTTCATATCCATCATATGCTTGTCGGGTCTCACCTGGTGTGACAGGGGTGTCATCAACAAGTTCCAAAAGATGTTTTCCGTAACCAGCAATGATAGCGACCTTTTCGCAATGTTCACGGAGAGCATCAAATTGATAAGTGTAAGCAGCCTTGAGCTTCTCACGGGTAATGTTGGAAAGTTGAGCTTCAGCGACCAAAGATTCGGCCTCAGCACGAACCAATTCTTGCTCAAGAACGACAATTCTTGGAGATTCTGGCTCCTTGTATTTGAGTTGAGCAATTTGATCAGTAATCTTTTGCTTGCGATCTCTGCTTGGTTGAACGGAAGCTTCGATGTTTCTGATGCTCTTGATGGTAACACGATATTGGTCATAGCGATCAACATATTGGTCCTCAAGTTCACCAATTTCGTAGAGCAATACACCGAGCTTGTCGGTAACATCTGATACGTCTTCATCGCAAGCCTCACCCCAAATGGAGAGTTGTTGCTATGCTATGTTAAATTGATGCACTTGAATGTGGTGAATAGAATTACTTACTGCTACCTCCATTCTCTCTCTTCCGACAAGTTCCATACTGCGCATGACATTCTTCTCCATCTTCACGAGTTGACCAAGCTTTTTGGAAAGCTCTGGTCCTCTAGTGTTGAGAGCAGAGTGTGTCTTGAGTCGCATAGCATGGCCTGAATTGATAATTGTTAGCAAATCATCCCTTGAATAGCACAGCGAATGTCATTTTTCATAGCTATCGCAATGAGAATTCAAATAAAGGTTCGCGACGGCGACAGATATGATGATACCCGACACAGACACGCCCTATTTTGGTATATCCAGAACAGTATGTTCATCATGTAATCATATCTGGAAGGGCTGTACAGAGCAACTCGATGTTCTGCCTTTCCCTTGTCCGTCCCTTTTCCTATGTACAGAAACTTCCGTGTACCCCACATCCGTCATGTATAACATATCGCAAACGTCATAGAAGAGATGTACTGACCGAGACCGCTTCTGCCGAAGAACTTTCCAGATTTGGTACTCGAAGGTGGCGGAGGGGGGTTTTGAAGTTGCGAGGCCTATGAAGAAGAAAGAAAGGAGACTCGTCAGTAAAAGTTTACGTTAATATTGCGAAACGATATGCCATCGCCAATCGAGTTTGTGTGTATAACTTACAGTTGGAGCCCGCGATTGTCTCATAGAATATGTGCGATGCATTGTGAAGGTTGTTGGATTGTTTTACTCGAAGGGGATCTTTGTTGTGTTGCGAGTAAAGGACTTCTGTTGATTCGAAGCTTTGGATTAGGTGTATAGTAGACACAAAGGATTGTTTTGTTTGATGATAGATGGATAGATTAACTAATTAATAAATTGATTGAAACGAGAAGGAAGCTTCGGGAGTGATAGATGGTTGATATTGCTTTCTTGCGGCTTGCGGATCTGGAGAGTTAAGTGGGACGGATACACTTTTAGTTCATGACGATCATACGAATCCTGGGTCATAGTTGAGAACTGTTGTAACAAGGAAATGACGTCGGTTGCTTACTCAATGGGGAAAAAAGGGTGATTTTCAATATTCGGCCAATCAAATCATTTTATTTGGACTAGCCGGAAACATCAACAGGATTTTAATATGATATGCAAGTACGAACGAACTCCAATCTCCAATATGATCCGTATGATCCATATCATATCACATACCGGTATTAGGTATGTAAATTCGATGTATGTTACCAATTGCACTTCTTTATGGATTCTTTACATACAAGTACCTAGTAGATAGCTTGATCTTCATCATGGTTATATATTAGATCTTCAATGTATACTGCGAGAGTTCTTGATTGATATTAACTTATAAAATGCTCCACCACCATCCATTGTTTCAATTGAGCATTCGTTCGCATATGCATGGAACATGTCAAAACGTTGATCAACACCACTTCAAATAAGGTTGATCAACCTCAAAATCAAAGCTCGACTATACTTCAAATCAAATTCAAATCAAATTCAAAGCGAAATTCAAAGCATCAATTGTCAACGTCAACGTCAACATCAATACCAACGTCATTCTTTTCTTCAACCTACTTCTTTTTACAAATAATTCAACACGGGAACTTTTCGGAAACGCTATCTATACCCGTTTCGTATATATCCAGTCCCGGTCCCGTGGTTCTTAAAGAGATTCTAGTCTAGCGCCGGCAGCTATCGATTTTTACTATTACCTCACTTCCCCCCTTTTTTTATCATTCAAACCAAGGAACGGGGCTGTGTTTGGCAAACGGATTTGAGTTTATCTATGCCTTGGCAGATCGTTGGGTGCTTGGTCTGGTCAAACCCAACACGCACGATCGTTACTTGGGGTCACGTGTCGCATGTATTTCTATGGTTTATCTACCCTTTGTTTCTTTTGTTTCCCTTCCTATCTCCCTACCTACTAGATGCTCTTTCTTCGATAGTTCCACCCAGCCTTTGTCTTTCTAGAACAATCATATTACTTCGATTGTAATGTTTTACTAACCTTACCAATACACTTCCAAAGTTTATCCTTTAGGAACCTTTGGTCTCTGGAATTACAAGGAGAGTCGGTGGGATTACTAGGTATCTATATTCTACACAGTGACCTTATATCGAATGCTCTTGATGAATGATATTATATGAGTAGGTAGGTAGTAAATAAAGTCAAGCTTCTGGAGTATAGCAGTTCAATCTTAAGGCTGGAAGTCTCCCCAAATCCTCGATATCTAACTGAACATGAACTTGATGTTCGGGGAATCTCAAGAAATTCCAAGAACAACCACATTCCCTCAGGCCAACAAGCAAAGAGGCATTTCTTTGTCACGCACTAGGTCTTGAATACAAAGGAGTTGATACTTCCTGCAACAATCACAACAAAGAAAATAACCATGTCAAGTTATCGTTTGTCACTATGCAGACATACAGAACAACTCCCCCAAATCCCATATATAAACACCAATTTCTTCCCCAAATCAATTCAAACCCCGAGTCTATCGCAACCGCAAACCTACTTTCTTGAAAACAAATAAAGATACAAATAGAAAGCAGTAACCAACCACCCAAACCCCCCAAACCCATCCAAGATGAAATCCATAACTCTAACCAGTATATCAACCCTCATCGCACTCACCGCCGCAATCCAACTACCAAACCCAGAACCACACTGTTCCAACCACACCCATCCATTTCACAGTAACCATACTAGAGTGTCGACTTATAGACCCATACCAACAACTATGCTCACATTACCCGGTGGTGTATTTGTGCAGACGACGATGCCGACCACCACTCAAACTGCAGATTGAGAATGCCCGGACATGACGCTAGTTGTGTATGGAAGAATGAGGGCTAGATGTGGATGAATGGTGAGTGGTGAGAGAAGAGAGAGAAGAGATTGGATCTTCTTGTTCTTGGGATTTGATGGAGTTTTCTTATTATCTTTAATTAATATTAATATTATTTTTTTCTACTTTGAATTTTGAGTTTTGAATTTTGAATTATACTATCAAATCTTAGGGCTTTTGAATCATAATACCTACCTACTTGTTATATAACCTTACCTTTTACATAACCTACATTTCACATACCTATATGGTATAGTATCATCCTATCCCTTTTGATGATGTGAAATTTTATCAGTCTTCCTCTTCCTTCAGTTTTATACAGATACCATCTGCGATTTTGAGACGGCACGTGATCATTTTGTATATATCATACATATCAAATATCCTCAGTATCTCAACCGACGTTATGATCTGAGTGAAAACCTTGCTAGATCCTTCTTAACCATTTCCTCTCTTTGTTTGAATCATTACCATTTGTCTTAGCATATCTCATCTCCACACCTACACATTGCAGAAAAGCTCTCTCGACATTCCCCAAGCTCTCTGAACATGACAGGATTTTTGAGACCGTGCGACAGCAAGCATGGATGGCATGGATAACCAACGATACGAGCGAAAGATAACAGAATCAATTAATCGTGATCTGCAACGCAGAGACTCCGAGATAAGAAGATCTAATCCATGATCACGATTGAAATATGCTTGTACAATCAAAAAAAAATAACAAGATTTCTCCAGATATTAACAATACATAATCAATTGCCCCGGTAAAATTAAAGGCCACATTATATTTCAGGTACTATCATCCCATCCTATCATTCAGCTACTCTACCTCGTTTGCCTCCTCATCGTCGTTATTGACAAAAAGCTTGAATCCGGAAATCTGCAGATAAAAGGCCATTGGCCATGGATCATGGCCATAACCATGATCGTAACCATCTAAAAAGCGGGGAAAAGCTATTACGGAATTGCGGAAATTGTCTTACTCATTGAGGAAGTTGATAGGTCAATTGAAATTCATCAAAAGTCGTTGAAAGGTTAGCTACATTGGATCTAATCCTCAATGGGAAGGTGCTTACTCCAATTCAATACCGATGATTAAGCCTTTGGTGGTTCTTGGCAGATGCACCTGCCGCATATGTTTTAAAGCTTCAAAGCTACCCTGGTGTACCTTATTAGATGACTCGGATGATACTCTTTGGTATCACATCGGCTTGCCATGGTGGGGCATGTCAATATCATTGTGAACGATCATTCGCTCAGACGAGATCTTCACCTGCAAGTACCAAAATTGTGCGGGCGACATACATGAGGGTTGCCAGGTACAAGGGGAAATTCGATGTTGTGTGATCCGAGGTGTTGATGGCAAAATGGAATTGACAGAGGTTGGGGAAAGTGTTGATAAAGAGCTGCATTTCCTGATCGTCAAGTTGGATCTGGTACCTCTTCACCTCCTTCTCTAGTCACCGCTTCTTCTCTCCTTCATTTCCTCACCGTTTCTACCTTCTCCCTCTTCGTTTTTGAAGATTCAATCGATTGCCTGTCAATTGATATCATCAAGCTTCTTCAATCATGATGTATCCCAAAACTGCCATTTGTGCGGGTTTGCTTTCCCAAGCTCTCCCAGCATATGGTGCAGTCATGGAGAAATTGGCAGCAGCACCTAGCGGATGGACGGCTGCTTCGGAAACAGATTCAACTGCAGCCATCACCCTCACAGTTGGTCTTGCTATGCAGAACCTCGATCAATTGGAAGCCAAACTTCTTGCCGTTTCCACACCAGGAAATGCAGAGTATGGAAATCATCTCGATATTGATGAGGCTAATGCTTTGTTTGCCCCTTCTGCGGATGCAAGTAGCGCTGTTACTTCATGGTTAACAAGTGCTGGTGCTCAAAATATTGTGAGCGATGGATCGACTATTTCCTTTGCCACCACAATTGAGAAGGCCAATTCAATGCTTAATGCAACATTCCAAAGCTATACAAGTAATGGCGTAACGAAAGTTCGAACTACTCAATACTCTGTTCCGGATGACGTTGCTGAACATATCGAGCTCATCTCTCCAACAACTTACTTCGGAAAGACAGTCGCAAATGTACCAACCAAGATTGCAAAGAGAGCTACTTCACCTTCGAAAGTAACGGTCGATGCTGCTTGCTCAACATCCATTACTCCGAAGTGCATCAAAGAATTATACAACATTGGAAATTATACCCCTTCAGTTTCATCCGGAAGCAGAATCGGATTCGGTAGTTTCCTCAACCAATCAGCTCTCTATACCGATCTCTTCCAATATGAGAGTTACTTTGGTATCCCAGAACAGAACTTCACAGTTACTCTAATCAATGGAGCTACCAATGATCAAAATGAAGATACTGCTCAAACTGGTGAAGCAAATCTTGATGTTCAAAACATTATTGGTGTTGCTCATCCTTTACCTGTTCAAGAATTCATCACTGGTGGCTCCCCACCATTTATCCCTAACATTGATTTGCCAACTCCGGCCGATAACTCCAATGAACCATATTTGCCATATTATGAGTACTTGTTGTCTCAACCAAACTCCGCTTTACCACAAGTCATCTCGAACTCTTATGGTGATAATGAAGATGTATGTTTTCTCCAATTCTCTTCATCCTTGATGAGATGTTTCATTACTAACCCATTACTCAGACAGTTCCATATGCCTACGCTGTACGAGTTTGCAACTTGATCGGTATCATGGGTCTTCGCGGTATCTCTGTTCTTGAATCTTCAGGAGACACCGGAGTAGGAGCTGGTTGCGTTGCAAACGATGGTCTCAATACCCCATACTTTCAACCTCAATTCCCTGGTACATGCCCATACATTACATCTGTAGGAGGTACTCAAGCTGTAGCTCCCGAAGTTGCTTGGGATGATGGTTCAGGAGGTTTCTCAAACTACTTCTCTACCGCTTGGTATCAAGTAGCTGCTGTGGATGAATACTTGAGCAAACATATTAGCCCAAGCACCAAGGAATACTATGAGAGCTATACAAACTTTTCAGGAAGAGGTTTCCCGGATATTTCGGCACATAGCTTGACTCCTGAGTATGTTCTAATTCCCTATTAAATCTTGCTAAACACTTACTAACCCAAAACCAGTTACCAAGTCGTCTATGGCGGTGAACTTTCCCCTTCAGGTGGTACTTCCGCCGCTGCTCCTGTCGTTGCCGGTATTCTCGGTCTTCTTAACGACGCACGATTCAAAGCAGGAAAACCAGCTTTAGGATTTGTTAATCCGCTCCTTTATCTTCTTGGCAAAGGAGCTCTTAATGATATCACCGGAGGAGCTAGTGTAGGATGTAATGGTGTCAATGGACAGACTGGCGCGAAAGTACCTGGAGGAGCAATTATTCCATATGCAAGTTGGAATGCGACAAAAGGATGGGATCCAGTCACGGGATTGGGAACACCAAATTTCGAGAAATTGAAGAAACTCGTTTTGAGTTATTAGACTCGATC
This sequence comes from Botryotinia convoluta, assembly GCA_004786275.1. Lineage (NCBI taxonomy): Eukaryota > Fungi > Ascomycota > Leotiomycetes > Helotiales > Sclerotiniaceae > Botryotinia > Botryotinia convoluta. The sequence goes on along the minus strand of PQXN01000056.1, from coordinate 12,699 downwards.
CCGAGACGCTGGATTAGTGGATGATGAATTTAGCAGATAGAGATGAAAAGGTTCAAAAACTTATGGAGGGATTTGTACATAAATTACGCAGAAACGAATAATTACAATAGTAAATTCAATTGATAATCCTTAAAATCTTGATCTCTTTTCATTGCATTCCATCACATAGCTTTTTTCATGATCAGGCACCCGATGTATGTATGTATGATCGTGGTGCGGTGAATACAAAGCATGTCGTAACGTGTAACTAGGTAGCTAACCGAACCGGAGCGGACCGGGTAAAGATACCCTTACTTTGGAAGGATTCCCGAGCCGTACCATCTCACCTCAACCAGTCAGCTTCTCACCGCCTGGAGAAAAAAATAGGCGAGGCGAGCTCGTGGATGGATATCTAGGTACCTGGGTGGGTTACCCCGCACTACTCTGACTGACTGTTATCAGGATCTCTTATCTAGATAGATACGAGGAACTGAGTGACTGGACTGGGAACCATAACTATCATCAACCTAGGTAGGAGGAGGGAGGGTAGGCAGTTCATACTTGTTTACTTGCGAGCTTGGGTTTGGATTTAGCTGGATGGATGTCTTTCTAGATAAATGGAAGGTAGGTAAATAAAGCTAGCTGAGATACTTATGGGATGAGATGAGATGAGATGAGATGAGAAATCGCTAGATGGATGGATGGATGTATAGTATGTATAGGTACTAGGTAGGTACGTGGTATCGATGTACAGATATCCTAACCTTAGATATCATTATCAGACGCTTACGAATGATATGTGGGGAGGTGCGCAGGTAGGAGGTATGCGGGTTCATCCTGTCCATTTCATCCCATCCCATCCCATGCCATTCCGAATATCTCATCCCATCTATTCATCTCATCTCATCCCATCCCATTCCATTCCATTCCGAATATCCTCTTGAATCTCTTCTATTCCAGACTAGCGTAACTAAATACATGGATCGATTCGCCACGCAAAATTGATCTGAAAGTGACGAAAGAGGAAGCTCGATGGATTGTAGTGTATCTTACGAGTACATTATATCTTGTATCTTGTATCTTGCATCTTACATCATGATATCAAACTGGGTAACATAACCCCCGAGGAAAATTTATATACAGCTAGCTGTAGTCGTAGACCAGCAGGCAGCTAGCTGATAACTTTGTCACCATATTTAATTGTGATAATTGATTCGGAGGTGAGAAACTTCGGGTTCCCTAGGTGTTTGTAGCTAGCTAGGTACTGGTGATCATGATAAGGCAGAAACGATAAATTTAACACGGTTGACAATCTGAACTTTGAGATTTGGAGCTCTGGAATTGTGAATCGATTTCATGGTATGGGTCTATATACCTAGTACGTTGTAGGAATAAGGAGAAGGAGGTTTTCTACTGGAGCTGAGAGGAAGGGGAGTGCTGATGACGATGACTATAGATTGCATATTCGATATGTATGTACTGGGTTTATATGCATGAACTAGTATCTACCTACCTAGGTATCCAGGTAGATTCGGCTCAGGGGCTTTCTGTTGGACGAATCGTCTTGTTATGTCATGTGAGGGAAAGAGCTGTGTTACTCATTCTTTCCTTTCTCTTTCTTTCTTCGTTGCTTTCTCTTGATACTAGCACGATTGCTCTTGTTTTTGCAATCTCAATTGCAATTGAGTGACTCTCTTCTATCCCAGAGTCTCAAACTCTAATTACCTAGGTAGTAATTAAGTAAAGGAATCGATCTCCCGAAGTGCAACTCGAGAACTCCCTCGAATCGATAGAGTAACACACCTCAGAAAATTTCTATCTTGAAAACCATCAAGATGTCGTTGAATATTAGACAAACAGTAGTTTTCCTGTTTGTCTTCGCAACGACAATTCTAGCAGGTCGCTTTTCGGATTTCTCGCATGCGAAGGGGTATCATCCGGATTTGAAAGATAGGATGGAGGGGAATAGGAAGAGGAATTATCCGGGATATGGACATGGGCATGGGAATGGGATGGGGGGGTTTAGGTTTTTGAATAAACATACGGAGGGTGAGTTTTAGTTGGGGGCTTTGAGAGAGTTGGTGAAAAATGGAGGATTTGGGATTTGGCAGAGAGGATGCTGAATTGTAGTGTGAGACTCGAAGCTAACGACTGATGTTGTGTAGAATATAGAGTAAAATCTTTCCCGGATATTCCCTTTGATATCGGAGAAATGTATGCGGGATTAATGCCAATTGATATGAAAAATAAATCAAGAGGGCTTTATTTTGTTTTTGAACCGACGGTTGGAGAGCCGGTTGACGAAGTTACTATTTGGTTGAATGGAGGTCCTGGTGAGTTGTACTTGTAGTTTACTTTGGCATCTGGGATGGAAAACTGTAAGGAAGAAGCTGATGATAAGATAGGCTGCAGTTCTTTAGAAGCCTTCTTTCAAGAAAATGGACGGTTTATTTGGAGTTGGGGAATGTATACTCCGCAGATTAATCCATATTCTTGGGTTAATCTTACGAATGTTCTTTGGTGTGTAGAACTACTGCCCTTACTGCATCCATTTGAGAAAAACTCGCATGACTAATGGTGAAAAGGGTTGAGCAACCAGTTGGAACGGGATTCTCGATTGGTGAAGTGACTGCTACAACTGAAGAAGATATCGCAGAGGATTTTGTCAACTTTTTCTTGAATTTCCAAAAGACGTTCGGGATTAAGAATTTCAAAATTTATGTTACAGGAGAAAGTTATGCAGGAAGATATGTCCCGTATATATCGTTGGCTATGTTGGAGAGAAATGATACGGATTATTTTGATGTGTCTGGTAAGGATTCTCTAGTCATCGAATTTCAAGTAATTCTATCACTAACATCAAATAGGAGCTTTAGCTTATGACCCTGTCATTGGCTCCTATTTATATGCCCAACAAGAAGCACCAGCCGTTCCATTCCTCCTCCAGAATAATAACATATTCGGCCTCAACGCAAGTTTTGTAGCTCATTTAGAAGCGCTTCATGAATCATGCGGCTATTCGGAATTTATATCGCAATATTTAACTTTTCCACCATCTGGTGTTCAACCCCCTAAATACTTCGACTACAACAATGAGACTGATCTAGCATGTGATCTCTGGTGATCGATCTACTATGCAGCATACGGACCAAACCCCTGTTTCAATGTTTACGAAATCGTTACTCAATGTCCTCTTCCATCCGATCCACTAGGTTATCCAACGGACTTACAGTATCTATATCCAGGATTCGATCAAATCTATTTCAACCGTACAGATGTGAAAAAAGCTATGCATGCACCCATGGAAATCGATTGGAACGAATGTTCCGGCCCAGTATTCATCGGAGGAGACGACAGCGAAGGAGGACCCGAACAAGAAGGTGATCTCAGTGCAGATCCCATTCAATCCGTTCTCCCCCGCGTCATCGAAGCCACCAATCGTGTCCTCATCGCCAACGGAAATCTCGATTACGAAATCCTCACCAATGGTACACTTCTCGCTATTCAAAATATGACGTGGGGAGGAAAATTGGAGTTCCAAGAGAAGCCCGAGAAGCCGATTGTGATTACGTTGCCGGATTTGCAGTATGGAAGCTTGTTTATTGAGCAGGGTTTTGGACCGGTAGATGAACCGCAGGGAACGATGGGAGTGCAGCATTTTGAACGCGGATTGATGTGGGCAGAGACATTTCTGAGTGGGCATATGCAGCCGCAGTTTCAGCCAAGGAGTAGTTATAGACATTTGCAGTGGGTTTTGGGGAGGATTGATGAATTGTAGATACATATGTTCAATAGGTGGGTGAGAATTTGAGTATGTAGGTGTGAAGACTTGGGAATTGATAAATTTATATTATATCGATGAAGAATGAGTGTTGAGTGTAATGTTTTTCAATACTATTGAAAAACACTATTGATTCAATAGTGTTCCATTCATTTATTAAAGGATGAGATACTAATAGTCAGACAAAATAAAGGCTAAAGATGTTGATAATTTGATATCTTGTGAAGTGCTTGCTTGACCACGCTGATCGTAGTAATTCAAACTTCAAACTTCAAAGGCCGAGCTGATAGATAATTGATGATGATGGTAGGTAAACTTTTCCTTCTTTTAACTCAAGTCTTATATTGCTCTATTTGGAGTGAAGGTTTAGCTCATCAATCGGTTTCTGATGTTTCCATTATAGCAACAAGAGGAGATAAATCCATACATCAGTCGCACTCACAACAGATCCAACCACCAAATACTAACATCCCTCCTACGGTATCTGTACTCTCTCCCACCTTGTACGTCCTCCCAATCCTTACTCTCGCCACCACATCCGCATCTTCCTCTTCCTCCTTAAATCCATCCTCACAAATCTCATTTCCAGCTCTCACCTTCCTTCCCATCTCCCTACTCCGCATATTCTACATCCACTCCGCTCTCGCAATCCCGACATCCGTACTATATATAGTACGAAATTAGTTCATCCTGCTCGATCGCGAATAATTTCCCCACTGTACAGTCTGTACTCCACGCCATCGTCGTTCAACCCACAGAATAGAGATACAGATACATCATGAAACTCAACGCGAGAAGGATATGGGATAGCAAAACCTCCCTCTTCCCTCCCAAATACTTGTTCCGCTGGACATCCCAAGACCAGCCGTTTGACTACTAGTCGCTACTAGGTAACAACACCCCCTTTCTTGTGCCGCCTCTCTCTCTCTCTCTCTCTCTCTCTCTTAGAAGTTCCCAAGTCTTGCAATCTAAATCCAAATTTATCTGCAGAATTACAAATTTGCGATGTGAAAAAAAAAAGAAACGCTGCTGCGGTATGAGCTTCGATGATAGGGATCCTAAATATTTTATAAGTGAGATATGTACTTTGAGATAGCTTTTAGGAAACATCATTGGTTCATATTCAATAACTGCTGACTGTGTTTCAAATCGTTGAATTTTATGAATGATTGTTGAAACTATGGAGATGCAGAAATTTGAAGATACAGAAATGGATATTCGCAAAAACAATTTTTTTATCAGAAACTTGTAATGCTGCATAAATCTGTATTGTATACTCATACTTTAACGTAATGAAGAATGCTGTCCTTGGAGTAATGTTTACATATACCACACATATTGTAACAAAATCAAAAGCAAATCTACATCCAAACTCCCATTTAACCGATTCATCTCCCATGTAATTCGTACAAACGTGACAATCATTGATTCTTATCAAACCCTGCACCCCCAGCGGTAGTAAACTCCAATTCCTCCGTCAAATTCCCATACTGCGCAACCCAATAATCCACAAGATAATTCTGTCTTTGTTTCCACGGACCCCTATCCCCCGCCATGGGTAAATATCCCTTTGCCTTCTCCAAATACGTGCTACTCAAATTCAACATTGGTTGAGAGTCCATCTTTTCGCCATGAACTTTCGGTACAGCTGATACGATATTGTTGTCTCGCATGTGTTTAAGCAATCGAACCAATACTCCCGCGGTAGTATCGGCTCCCAATGTCCATGAGGCGTTTGAATAACCGATGACTATTACTGCGTTAGGCATGTCTTGAAGCATCATGCCTTTCCACATGTATTTGGTGGGATAGTCGTAGGGGACGCCATCGATGCTCACTTTGGCGCCACCGGCAAGTTGCATTTTAAGTCCGGTGGCTGTGATGATTATATCTGCATCGAGGCTTTGTCCCGATTCAAGGTCAATACCGGATGATGTTACGGTTTTGATGGTATCAGTTACGACATCAGCTTTTCCCGAGTGAAGACATTTGAAGAAATCACTGTCTGGGCAGACGCACAGACGTTGTTCCCAAGGATTATATTTGGGGCTGAAGTTAGGATCGATAGGAATGGTTGATGGAATTTCCTTCTTGGTTCTTGCTCGAAGGAGTTTGCAAGCGGTGCTAGGGAACTGGCGACAGAAGTGGAAGAATAGTAATGGGAGTACGAGGAATCTCCAACGTATCAATTGGCTAGCCATCCAACTTGGAAGATATTTGCGCATGGAACTTCCAGTGGAATCTCTTGCGGGAACTCCTAGTATCCATGAAGGACTTCGTTGTAACATTGTTACTTTGGCTGCCTTGTCTGCCAGATTTGGTATCAGTGTAATTGCCGTAGCACCACTTCCAATGACGACTATTTTCTTGTCTGTGTAATCGAGATCTTGGGGCCAGAATTGAGGATGTATCCTCTTGCCCTCAAAGTTGTCTAGTCCAGGTATTTCGACTTTCAATGGCTCGCTGTAGTCATAATAACCTGTACTCCAAATGATCCATCGTCCTTTTATAGTGCTCTTTCTTCCATCAGCATCAACTGCTAATGACCATTGTTGTTGTTCCGTTGACCAGTCTGCCGACGTAACATTATGGTGGAATTGTATCTTCTTATCAATACCATATTCCTCAGCAGATTCTTTAAAATATTTGCAGATTGATTCACCATCAGCGATTGACTGGGAGCTCATCCATGGTCGCCATGGGAATCCAAATGTATGTAAATCTGAATCGGATCTGATACCAGGATATCGAAATAGATCCCACGTTCCGCCAATTGCTCCGCGATTCTCGAGTATAGTATAGGTCAAGCCCGGAAGTTCTGTTTGGATACGACTGCAGAGTGTTAGCTATCTGACTTGAGAATTTGGTACCCAAGTACTTGGATCGCTAAATAGAGTAACATGGATAAGAATTCAATGTCCAAGAATTAGGTCTTACTATGCAGCATTAATTCCGGATAAACCAGCACCAACGATAACAATGTCGTAATCGCAATTCCCAGATCTTTGGACAGAACCCATTATGCTTATTTTTGTTGTTGTAAGGATCTACAGGAAGGAGGTATACACAATAGACGTTGATACTATATTGAAAGTAAAGCTCGGTAAGAAATACAGTGGCGATATCAGGAAAAATGAGAAATCAAGCCAGAGGAATTGAAGATATAAAAAGCGAAAGAGGGGAAATCCTTCGAAGTTAATGTAGGAAATAGATCAAAGATAATACACCGAGGCTCAATACTTTGAATACATGAAACATTTGAAAGGAAAGAGGAATAATGGGATATTTGCAGTTACCGTTAAGACATGCTCTCAACCTCAACAAATGATACCGAGGCCCATTTTTAGAGCATATGTCTCTCGCAAAACTAAACAGAAGCAAGCTTAGTTGGTGTTATTGGCGTTGGTGAGTATGGTGGTATGATCGGCATACGGACGGCTCACAGATTTCCATAGTCCGTGGGTAGTTATTATTGGCCTTCATGTTTGATCAAAGAGAGGTTTGAATGGGGATAGATGGTGATTTACGGGGACTGCAGAAGACCAGGTTAAAATAAAAAGATGGGCAGAGGTGAATTTAGCATGAATGAAGATGAAGGGGCGAAATAGTTCCGCAACCGAGAGGTTTGCAACGAATAGAAACAAGCAGAATACGATCTGAGATTATCTAATTCGCCAAACCCTAAGGTGATTACATAATTAGGCCTTGATTTTGAACCATACCGATACCAAACACGTGACTCAGGAACTCGGAAGTTAAGGTGGTTCTTCCGCCGTGGACAACGTCACCAGGAGCCAGTCCTTCTTGATGAATAAAATTTGAGGTGGGCAACTCTTTTCGTCCCTCTCGCTGTATCCTTGATTGTTATACGAGTGGTGAATCAACTACGGTTAAGGCGGTTCGGAGTTTTAGATTGACCATGTTTACCACGTCGACCTACATATACGATATCCCGCGAACAGAAAAGGATTATGGAGAAGATGGATCAAAATGATAAGAAAGTTGGGTCAATATTTTGACTGGCCAACAGAGTATTTCTTAAATAGGGAAGGGATGCGGAAGGAATGTGGAGGGAATGGATGAAGAAAGGTAGAAAGGCTCGGAATTTCTCATCGTCAAAAGTTTGACCAACTTGCTGTCCAAGGATAGGGAAGGAATTACTGATGGATAAGTAAATTCAGAGCGATAGGGGAATCCAAGGCAACTTCGTTAGATCATCTTTTCTTTGAACAGGTTCCCTACTCGTAAACAGAGAAGGAACCACCCACTGCATTATGATAAAATTACTTGGTGAACCTCATCTTGACATCTTAAACACTACAACGTCAACTCACAAAAAACACCCTTGTTTTATTTTGGCAATATCTTTTACTAGCACACACACCCAACGAAAGACCTTTCATTCTTAATCATGGCATCGATAACAACCAATCATGATGTCAACTGCACCCCTCTTACCTCCTTTGACAGAATGTTTCCCCGTCTATTTCCAGAACTCCGCCAGTATATCTTCGACTTGACCCGTTTCCACTACCCGCCTCGAATGGTTCACTATGACGCTCGTAAGATATGGGGATCTTCACTTCCAGTCACACTTCTGCCTTGTCAGAGCAGAGGGCGTTTGCCTCGTCAGAATGAGGATACAACGGATCAACATAAATACACTATGATCTCTCGGGATCCCGATCTCAGACGTCCTCCCCCCTGTTTTCACGTCTGCCGCGCAGCTCGACAGCAATGTTACAGAAATTTTACTTGGTTAAGAAATGGTGTTTGGTTCGATTGTGATCGGGAGACTCTTTTTATGTATGATGCTTCACATCCTGAGGCCATTTTACCGGATTTTCAGCTGTTACCGCCGCCGCCTCCTAAGTGTGATGATGGAAAGAAGAATTGTAAAGAGCTGGATATTGGAAGGCTGAAGTATATTATTATGGATGAGGCTACTGTGAGGAGATTTATCACTAACCAAGGTGGGCCCGGCTGGCAGGATTTGTTCGGGGTATTAATGAAGAGCTTGATTGAAGTCCAAATTATACGTACTCCGATGTTCGAAGCACCACCATGTGGACCACCAATGCTGGCCATACCGATGCCGATTGAGAGAAATGATATGACTGTTACTGTTGCAGTTATAAGGTCGACTAGAAATCAACTTTGGTTCAATATATTAAGGTGGGGAAATTGGTAACGGGTGTAGACGGCTAGGTGAGGTGTCATCATAATGGCTCCAGGAATTTGAGGGTTCAGATATCAACCATCAACAGCGAAGTAATAGTTAGATCACGTCAATTATAATAGCGATTCTTTCGAATAAGCAGGTCAATAATGTACTTCTAATTATTCAATTCATTTGAATCATTCAGTCCATTCCGTCCTTCCCAAATGACAGCTCTATCCTGAATATCAGATAATAGTCCAATACTCGCAACGTCTCAAATAGTGAATAATCTGATATATAAGATGGCTTACACTATCCATCACATTTTCGACGGCAACATGGGCGGGGTGAAGTGACATAAGAAAGGAAATGTAGCTTAAATGAAACTGCGGGATCTTATGACCTATTTAGTGTTGGTATAAGATGACATTTGAATGACAAGGGCAAAGGGTATAAAAGCTACGGAAGGTCGGCCAGCTGAGAAGCTAGGTCATTAAATCCACAAATTAGGGGAGACTGAATGGCTTGAACATCGGTCCGAGGTATGTGTTGAGTTTTTGAGGTGTTAAGAAATAGCTCTGGATCATTTAATGCAATTATGAGAATGTTTACGAAATGTGATGGTCATGTCAAGCATTTGTCAGTCAGTCAATCAGCAAGGTCAAGTGTATTGAGAATATTGAACTTTTCTTATTAGATTCGAAGGAACAACCTTTAATCAACTATTTACATGTCTTAAGACGAACCCGTAGTCCAGAGTTCGGGAGCCAAAGATTTTGGGAAGAAATTAACTAATATATACAGGTCTTTGATGCTTGAATCAATCTCCTCACATCCCAGCTGAGTGATGTTCAAGGACCAAAACTTAAGCGTGGTCAATTGGGGATGGACCAGCGTCAATTGGGTAGGAGAAGATGTTGTTTGGTCCCTCACCCATCAGTCCGTTTCCACCAGGTCTCATTTGGGATGCTGGAAGCAACAACTTCTTGTCAGAAGTAACCCACATAAGATCAGTCCAGATCAACGCATTATCTTGAACAAGAATGGATGCGTATCCATCAGGGGTGACCTTCCAGATAGCGAGCAAGTTGGTGTCGCTAACATAGACGTTTCCATCACCATCGATGGTAGATCCACCGGTACTTGGGGTCAAGGCGAAGGGCTCGGTGAGATCACCAAGGCTGGCAGCCATGGTGGCGTTGGTCAATGCGGCATCGACGTAGGCGGTCTCGATACGGTAAAGTCCTCCGTTACATGGTTGGTAGTAGAGGTAAACTCCGTCGGGGGAGACCTCAATTTGGTCGAGTCCAACAGCGAGTGTGCTACCTGCGGCACCGTAACCTGGAACAAGGGTGTGGTTGTACATCATAGGGAAGAAGGCAACGGCGGATGGGTCGTCAACGAGAACACGGACTCCGTCTCCAGTGGTCATGTTCAAAACGACGAGAGCACCGGCAGTGTCACTGAGATAAGCGACCTCGCCGCTGGCACTGAAACGAACATCATCAATACCGCTGTTGGAAGCGATGATGTTGTCGAGGTAGTAGATCTTGTCTACAGTATCGGTGGTAAGGTTGCATCCAACCAACTTGGTGGATCCGTTGACACCGCTTGAACCACCATCGACCAACCAGTAACGACCATCGGGTCCGATTCTGGCACCGTCGATGCTGACAAACTGGAGACTAGGATCAGAGCTGGGGTCGCTTGCGTTGTAAGAGTTCCAATAGACGTCGGGATACATGACAGTTGTGTTGTCGGCGAGGAGCTCTACGGTAATTGGTGGCAGAGTAGTAGAGTAACGCTGGGAAAGGAACTTGCGTCCATCGGCGGAGATGAAAATACCTTGAGTAGGTAACTCGAGCGAGTACTCAAGGGTGAGGCCTGGTGCAAGAGCTGCAGCCATTGGCACTGCTGAGAGGAGGGAAAGAGCAAGAGTAGACAACATGGTAAAATTGATGGAACTGATGTTGAGCTATTGAGAATCTGGATGTATTGGAGCAGCTACTATATATACTTGAATTCACAATGATTCTGCTAGGATATGCTCCATGGTGACTGAGGGGCAAGCCGCAAACGTCATGACGGTGCCCGGTCCAGTTTTTGTTTCTATATGCAGGGGAACTTCTAAATTGCTCGGAGCTAAAATCTTTAATTTAGCAGGTGCATCTGATACTCGTGGCACTAGAAATTACTCGACAACCTTCAATGCGCTAACAAATGCCATATGGTTGCAAACTACAAAGAGATTACCCTTGTTCCTTGGCGTTCAAAACTTCGGAGTTGTGCGCTTTCTGGCGGTCCAGGTACGTATTCTCGGTCCCGGTGCATAATCTTGATCATAAGCTGTGTTGATCGATCATTTCCACTCCTTGAATAGGAAGTTCGAATTTCTCTAAATACATTCCAAGTTGAGAAGTGACTGTCAATATCAGATCAAGTTTCAAGTGTTTCTGCCAATCACTTTCCTGTGAAAGTCTACGACTTTCCATGAAGAACCTGTCAGACCACTTAACGTGAGAAAACACTACAGAGGAACTCTCAGTATGGCATGATAAGCATGGTCCCCATAATCAAACCAATCCGGTACTTCTCGGTGGCGTGGGGCTACATGGATACTGGAAGAATCCAACCACAGGTACGTACCCCCGAGCCCTCCCAATATGAGAAAGTTTCTTCATCAAGGTGATTCAAGGGTTGTCGGAGGTGTGTTCATCCCAACAGAGGGCTTACCCCGAAGACCTCGGAAGGAACATTAGTGTCAAACCGGAGTCATGACCGTAGTTTTGATAAGTTTTGTATGCTGTTACTTGATTGCATTTTCATCCCTGGTATTAAGTACCGGTCCATGGTATGTTTTAATGTTTCATACTCACCCGGTCCCGAAGCTACTGGAAGCATAAATGAAGGTTATTTGCAAGCCCTGTCAAGCCCATTATCTACTATAGCTCGAGTAATGAAGACAATCATTTAAATGGCTGGAGCAACAAGTCTATGCGTAGTCTAAAAACTGGAGTAGATACCACACGAATGATTCTCCAAACGTAAAACATATAGCATAGTAATCAAGATGTTCTTCGGTCCCGAGTCGGTCCCGAAACTCTTGGTAGATTAGAAATCGAGTACAACCATGATAGAAGCGCCGGGCAGCACAGTGTTGATGCTTGCTTGAAAGTAAAGGATAACTATGCAACGGCGATGATCATTGAAGGACGCGTAAAGGTATGGAGTTATCAGATCAAAATTTAGTCACAATCATCAGATAGGCTGAGGTAGTGCGGGAAAGTACCGCGGTCATCTGAAAGGGGCTAACTTCTCTTTGATCTAAACTTACTTTATAGCCTCAAAAAAGCCTCTTATCAATAACTCACATCGAACCTGAGCTTTCGTTAAGTACCCGTACATCTTCAATGTCCTGAAACTAATATAAGTTTGTATTGATTGTCAAATGCCTACCTTTCAATAGAACAAGATTCCCTAATCTTACATGATTCGTAAGACCATCGAACCTCAATTCGACAATGGCATTGCTCCGCCCTTCAATGGACTTAAATACCTTCGACATGTTTGACCAATCTGTGCCCACTCTTCAGAAAGAATGTGTCCAAGCACAGAATTCACCACAGTTCGATCATTCTCATTCCATGCGCTCTCCGTTGGTCTTTGAATCTTTGAACACTGTTGGTTTGAGAAGGATACGGAAGACGTAGCACCTACGATCTGTAGGTCCTAAATGTCTATATTGTATTCTGTCTAAAGAGCTAGCTATGTAGAAAGT